>JAJOZX010009157.1:0-60000 GCA_023014485.1 Bathynomus jamesi | reverse complement strand
GAAGTCGCTCGATTACGCAATCATTAAACACACCAAACGTCTTTTAACTTAGTCGACCTTACGGAAAATGACATACATAGGGCACCACTTTACCCTTTAATTGTATTATATATTTTATTTCTGCATAAGTAAATACTACAATACACCGCTTGGCTCTCTCTCTCTCTCTCTCTCTCTCTCTCTCTCTCTCTCTCTCTTCTCTCTCTCTCTCTCTCTCTCTCTCTCTCTCTCCCACTTTAACACAAACTACATAAATTCGTTGGTAATCCGATTCAATTTTAGTCATTGCCGAGTCAGAGATGAAAAGTCTTCCCTAAAACAGCGTAACTTCCTTCCCTGAAGACAGATTAAATTGTAGATCAAATATTCTTAGAACGTGCCTATTTTTTATCCTTGTTGAATTTGGGACGATAAAGTGATGGTCTCGTCTTTAACTGCTTGAAAAATGTAAAGGAATGTTACAAGTTTGCTTGGTTTTTACGTTTTTCTAGTTAACTATTTACTATTACGTTCATATCGCTTATAATAATAGTAGCAATAGTAGTAGTAGTAGTAGTAGGTAGTAGTAGTACCTGGGGTTATTCTCCTTTGTAGCAGTCATGTAATGTGACGGAGGGTACCTACAGCTTTGTGCGGTATTCGAACCACGAGTCGCTATATAAATCTGAACGTGGAAGCGGGTCACCTATCCAGCTACTGAACAAATCCAACGTCGCTTAACCTCGCTGATCTAATGGGAAGCGGTGCTGCGACGTGGATACATCAGACCTTAAATCGCTAAATAATAAATACGAGCAGTGAATATTTTGTTAGGTGGAAGAACAAGTATGTACAAGGAGCGGTACGAAAGTAATGCCTCTTATTTTATTTCTCGCTAAATATAATTCCAATTACAATGAAAATTACGGGGAATATGCATACATACGTAGCAAATATAAAATAAATATAGAAATAAAATTATTATATATATATATATATGGTGCACCGATTAATCGGTATCGGCACCTTGCATGCCGATTAATCGGCCATGCAAGGTATTTTCCTAATATCGGTATGGCCGATTAATCGGCATGCCAGGTGCCGATACCGATTAATCGGTGCACCACTAATATATATATATATATACACACACACACACACGAGGTGTTCAAAAAGTTCCAGAACTGGTTATGCTGCTTGCGCGTCATGTAATGCATGTTCTCGTGTCACTCCGTCTGTGCCTAAAGACGTTTACCGCTTGTTGATACCGTATTTTGTTTTCTCGATATTTACTGTTTTGCGAAATCATTTTGTGTGTTTTGTCGCATTTTGTGCATTTGAATAATGGCTACTGTTGAAGAACAACGTGTGTGAATAAAATTTTGCATTAAGCTGGGCAAGACTGCTGCTGAAATCCATGCCATGCTGAACACAGCATTTGGTAATGACGCCTTAAGTCGGGCAACCACTTTTGAGTGGCACAAGCGCTTTAAGGAAGGCCGAACGTCGACGGAGGACGATGCAAGGGTGGGACGACCTTCCACTCCAAGAACTGATGACACTGCTGCTTGTGTTCGTGAAATGATTCGAAGGAACTGTAAACTGACAGTCAGGGAAGTCGCAACCGAAATAGACATTTCGATAGGATCATGCCACACGATACTCAGAAAATTTGGGGATGGGTCGTGTGTCAGCCAAATTTGTGCCACGACTATTGACTGCCGAGTAGAAACAGCAACGTGTTGTTGTGTCTCAAGACCTCCTTCAACGTGCCAATCTTCATGAAAATTTTCCAGAAACATCGTTACGGGTGACGAGACGTGAGTGTACGGGTATGACGTTGAAACCAAAGAGCAGTTATTGCAATGAAAATGCGCGACAGTAGCAATTATTCAAATGCACAAAATATGACAAAACACAAAATGACTTCACAAAACAGTGAATATTGAGAGAACAAAATACGATATCAAGAAGCGGTAACCGTCTTTGGACACAGACTGAGTCACACTACAACATGCTTCACATGACGCGCATGCGCGTCATCACACGCAGCATAACCAGTTCGGGAACTTTGAGTACACCTCGTATATCCCTTTCAGACCCACTACCACGAAACAAATATTTTTGAAAAACCGATATCTGAATTTTTAGTTTAGTTTAATATTCCATGAATTTTTTTTTTTTTTTTTACTGAAAATTATAAGAATAAAAACGTTATTTCTTTTCCGAAGAAAAAATTTATGTTCAGTCAGCATTTAATACACTTCCTTCTGATCAAATGTAACCAATCAGGTCTAAGAAATGAGTACTGTGGGCGTGGCTTTAATGGTAAACAAATAATACAGTCAAGTACGAATGGAACATGTGATAACCTCACTGAAAATATCTACAATGTTAAGTGACGTCACATTCAACTCAATAAAACTGGTTGTCGAGGACATTATCTTATTTTAGTGGTTTCAAGCATGTTAGTTTGCTCATAAATGATGGGTTTATTTTATTTTATATATATTTGGGTTACTACAAAGTCCCCTTTGCATGAAAAACAAGGGCAGCATACAAATAGGCTATAATATCGCTGCAAAGGGACTTTCTGGCCACTGTCGTTGGCCCTTAATTATTGGTTTAATAATTATTAAAATTACTATTGGTACTATGCACAACTTAAGTGGATAATTTCGGTACAATTAAACTTACAAAACGATTTATTTTTAATACTTAATTTAAGTTAAATTAAAGACGTTCTTTTTAACATAGAACAAATCTTAATGCACCAGTTTGCAGATTTTGGTGTAGATCTTGTTGGTCCAAGACTAATGGGCGAGTGTACAGACATTTACCCTATACTGAAGACACGTTTGTTATTTTTAATATGAAATGTAAAGTAATTCACAAAACCAATTTCCAGAATTTGGCAAATGGGGCGCCCACATTTCAAAACACGAAAATTGATGCTTCAAACAATTAGAAACAACGCTTGCGTTTTTAGACGAAAAAAAAATGTACAATAAAACCTCTCAATAACGACACTCTACTATAACGAAACCTCTCTCTACCGAACACTTTGGGTATTTCGAAAAACCTCTATCGAAAACACGCTTCATTATAAGGAGGGGTGTTTACGCTAACTCAGCCTGAGCTGCACGTGTTCGTCTCTACCGCCATTTCCCCGATCAAGAAAGTAACTGGCATGCTGATTGGCTGATGCCTAAAAGCTGATGTGTAATTGGCTAGAATGTTTTCCCCTCACTGAGAAGTACTTTTAAGTAATGCATTTAATATACTGTATATTATACTGTAGTACTATATAAAGTATGTATAAATAACTAATGAGGATCTAAATAGGTCATTAAAATATACACTACAATATCGGCAAAAGAAAACCTCTTTGTAACGAACAACCTCTCTACAACGACAGACATTTTACTTGTATATTTCGTTCTAGAGAGGTTTTACTGTATTTGCATAAAATACTGTTAAATTTCAACTTTAAAAAATTCTGAGGAAAAAAAATCTCGTCAGGCTCATAGTCTCAAATATATTTTAGTTAGGCCTAAGGCTTTTTCTCTACTTTAGAGGCCTAGGTCAAAGTATAAATTAATATCTACAAAATATAATAATAGGTTAGTTGTAGGCTAAGGTAAGCAGTTTTAGCCTATACAGAGAGTTGACAAAAGTAAATAGACACTACGATGATTGTCCTCAAGAATGGAAGGCAAAGCTCATCAATGGAATGGCAGATAGGTGTGTCAGTTTTGCGTAATGGAAAAGGGGAAAGGCAACCCCATCCTAAATATATTCATTCAATAAATCTTATTATTATTTACTCACTTTTATCATCAAATCGGAAAACTATGAAAAAAAACAAACCCGAATTTCTCTATTTACTTTTGTTAACCCTTTCTGTATATATACAGTAGATGGAAGCATAAAAATAGGTCAGTAGATGTATTCTTTTTAAAAGGGAAAAATGTTCAATCTATATTAAAAAAATGAAGTTGCACAAAACTCGAATGAGTAAATTAAAATGGTGGAACTGTATTCAAGTTAAAATGAATGTTATGTAGACAATGAATACTTAAATAGCGTTTCTTTTGTGTACGCATTAATATATTTCTATTCTTAATTGTCTGGTTCCCAAGGTCTTACTGAAAAAGTGAATCTTTCACCAATTTCAAATACAAATTGGTCTTTTAAAGTCTTAAGAAGAGGTGAGGATGCCTGAAAATCCCCAATACCACCTGAATTGCAATCCTAAAAGTTCAACTGCTTTTACTGTGTGTGTGTGTGTGTGTGTGTGTAACTTACGTGAAGGTATAATTCAGACTTTTTTTTTAAATCTTAAATCACGAAGACAAATGAAACAACCCATTAGCGCCCATTGGTAGAATTTCCTACCAACAAAATTGTTTGTCATTATTGCATCACTTTTTCTTTTATTCACGTGATCTTCGGTTATGAGTCATTGATTTGACGCAATCTTTTAGACTGTGTCATGTCAATGCTCATACCGAAGATCACGTGAATACAAGAAAAAGTGATGCAATAATGACAAACAAATTTGGCAGTAGGAAATTCTACCCAATGAGCACTAATGGGTTACTCACACGTTTTCAGGAACCTTCCTGTCATACAAATCTCTCTTTATAATAATCCGTGAAAATGGATTAAATTTTAAACTCCCTTTTTGTCTTGCTATGTAAATTCTTCAACCTTGTTTAACCGCATACGAATAGGCCTAACCCCTTGCGTTTTACTGCATCACTGAGACTGAAAAGTTTTGAAAAAGCTTGGTTAATTGGAGTCAAGAAATTTCACTGGAAGGCCATTCTCAAAGTTTAGCATAAGCCTAAACTTTAAATTTCGCTGAATTACCTCCAAAATACGGAGATCATACATAGGATATTTGACTACCAGTTTTGGGCGTATCTAATTATTTTTTTCACAGGTTACTCCATTTTTATGCAGAAAGGAGGGCCATAACTTAGTTCCTAATTATTATTTGCGTAAACATTAAAAAATGCGCAGAGCTACCACGTTTTGTTTTTTGTTCTACACTTTTTCATTTAGAATCTAAAGGTTTTTAGTATATCCACGTTGAGAAATGTTGTTTTAATCCACGTTGAGAAATGTTGTTTTTAATCCACGTTGAGAAATGTTGTTTTTAATCCACGTTGAGAAATGTTGTTTTTAATCCACGTTGAGAAATGTTGTTTTAATCCACGTTGAGAAATGTTGTTTTTAATCCACGTTGAGAAATGTTGTTTTTAATCCACGTTGAGAAATGTTGTTTTTAATCCACGTTGAGAAATGTTGTTTTTAATCCACGTTGAGAAATGTTGTTTTTAATCCACGTTGAGAAATGTTGTTTTTAATCCACGTTGAGAAATGTTGTTTTTAATCCACGTTGAGAAATGTTGTTTTTAATCCACGTTGAGAAATGTTGTTTTTAATCCACGTTGAGAAATGTTGTTTTTAATCCACGTTGAGAAATGTTGTTTTTAATCCACGTTGAGAAATGTTGTTTTTAATCCACGTTGAGAAATGTTGTTTTTAATCCACGTTGAGAAATGTTGTTTTTAATCCACGTTGAGAAATGTTGTTTTTAATCCACGTTGAGAAATGTTGTTTTTAATCCACGTTGAGAAATGTTGTTTTTAATCCACGTTGAGAAATGTTGTTTTTAATCCACGTTGAGAAATGTTGTTTTTAATCCACGTTGAGAAATGTTGTTTTTAATCCACGTTGAGAAATGTTGTTTTTAATCCACGTTGAGAAATGTTGTTTTTAATCCACGTTGAGAAATGTTGTTTTTAATCCACGTTGAGAAATGTTGTTTTTAATCCACGTTGAGAAATGTTGTTTTTAATCCACGTTGAGAAATGTTGTTTTTAATCCACGTTGAGAAATGTTGTTTTTAATCCACGTTGAGAAATGTTGTTTTTAATCCACGTTGAGAAATGTTGTTTTTAATCCACGTTGAGAAATGTTGTTTTTAATCCACGTTGAGAAATGTTGTTTTTAATCCACGTTGAGAAATGTTGTTTTTAATCCACGTTGAGAAATGTTGTTTTTAATCCACGTTGAGAAATGTTGTTTTTAATCCACGTTGAGAAATGTTGTTTTTAATCCACGTTGAGAAATGTTGTTTTTAATCCACGTTGAGAAATGTTGTTTTTAATCCACGTTGAGAAATGTTGTTTTTAATCCACGTTGAGAAATGTTGTTTTTAATCCACGTTGAGAAATGTTGTTTTTAATCCACGTTGAGAAATGTTGTTTTTAATCCACGTTGAGAAATGTTGTTTTTAATCCACGTTGAGAAATGTTGTTTTTAATCCACGTTGAGAAATGTTGTTTTTAATCCACGTTGAGAAATGTTGTTTTTAATCCACGTTGAGAAATGTTGTTTTTAATCCACGTTGAGAAATGTTGTTTTTAATCCACGTTGAGAAATGTTGTTTTTAATCCACGTTGAGAAATGTTGTTTTTAATCCACGTTGAGAAATGTTGTTTTTAATCCACGTTAAGAAATGTTGTTTTTAATCAGTCATTTACTCGTGTTCAAAGTGCTTCGAATGATTACAAAAAAAAACCAAAAAAAAACCGGTTTTCTTTCGAAATTTGAGCATGCCAAATACGATGCACTTGTTACTGTAGTTCCACGCTCTACATAATGTTCAAGGATAGGGCCTCGTGTATCCCAAAACAGTGTTAGCATAACATAACGTGGTAACTGTATATATGGAAAATAATAAAAGGCGTGACTTTCGTGACATTTACAGAACACTTCAACGTAGTTCTAACAATGAAACTTTGAACAATACAATAATACAGAAGGTTGACAAAAGTAAATAGACACCACGATGATTGTCCTCATTCCTCAACAACAAACTGGAAAGTTCATTAATGGAATGACAGAACGTGTGTCATCTTTACATAATGCAAAGGGGGGGGGGGAAGCAACACCATCTCTAAATACATTGATTCAATAAATCTGTTCTTATATTCACTCTTATCATCAAATCAAATGCTATTGGAAAAAAAAAAAGTGTCTATTTACTTTTGTCAACCCTTCGTATACGTTAGTAGAACATATGCTTCTAGTGTACCTTTAGTGTCTTCAGTAGCGAGTTAAGTAGTTTCAATGTAGGGCCTGTAACTTAAGGGGTAACCCCCATTTCCTTATAAGTGAAATGAAGACACGAGGTCGGGGGGGGGGGGGGGTTCGAATCTCGCTGGTGCTGGTAATAAAAATAATCCAAGAGTTAGTACAATGAGACGTATCAGTTGGCCTGAGCGCTGAACCAGTTTTTAATTCTCCGAGCTTATAATTACTATTAAGTAGTCTACATCGTTTAGATACACCAATTTCGAAATTGTAAATGTTCACTGTAAATGTTTTCAAGAATTCTGCGAGATTTGTCTTCAACTACATTTTGAAGTACAGGGTGTCCACAATGTCTTGTCACGGCACTAAGATACTAACTAATTTTCGTTTTTCTTTCAGACCCATTTGAATGTGTGATAACAGCCACTGTACGATTGAACAACGCATATTGGCTAGTACATGGGTCCATGAGCGACGACGTAATGGCAAAATCATTGAAACTATTCGTTCAGATTTCCTTCAAAAAAGAGCTGCACGATTGACTCGGTCCTGGAAGTCTACACGAATACTGTATTTTCAATGGTTTTGTCATTACGTGGTCGCTCATGGACCCAGGTACTAGCCAATACGCGTTGTTTAATCGTACAGCTGCTGCTATCTCGCATTTCAAATGGGTCTGAAAGAAAAACAAAAATCAATTAGTATTTTACCGGGGTGACAAGACATTGTGGACACCCTGTACTTATTACTGTAAAACCATTTCCGACTGTTGTCGAGTGCGTGAAGGAGAATAGCTCTGAAAAATGCGTCATTGACCAATTTAATTTAAGGACCTTATTCTGAAAATATTTAAAAATAAAAAAAGGTTTCAAATGGTTTCAATTTCGAATTTTGGCTGTTTCAATTTCGTATTTTGGGTGTAATAAATTAGGCGCCTGTAATACAAAAGAATTATTTCATTTTTACCAAAGTTTTAAGCGTGCTACAAAACTTCTTTAATTACGCTGTTTTATATGCAGCTAATTACTCGATTTATGACACCACATACAGGGTTTCCCATAAGTCCGTCTCACAGGAAAATTTATTTTAAATTAAATTTACAAAAGTAATACATTAAAACTAAAACAAATGTTCAAATTGACGTCTTGTTTTGGGAAGTGAGTTACACTCGTGAGGAAAAGGCGGAGGCGGAGGCCTTTTCCTCACGAGTGTAACTCCCTTCCATATTAGCCATTGCGTGTTACTCTACCTGCAACAAAAAAAAAGGTCCCAAAACAAGACCAATTTGTAAATTTAACTTAAAATAAATTTTTCTATGAAACCGGACTTATGGGACACCCTGTATACCGAATGGTGATCGAAGACTTCTTGATGCTGAAGAAAAGAGTTTGAATTAGGGATTACTGGAATGCTCACGAGAACTTAATTTGTATTGGTTCAAATCTTACAGATGACCTTGGGCTCACTCCATTCCAGACTTTGGTGAAAGCTTCTCTAAAATTATTGCTGCTCTTTTCGTTCAGTTCCAAAGAACTTAATGCCAAGCAAATGAGGGAAGAGCCGAGTTTATCTTCCCTACAAAGTTATGAATGAAATTCGTTCGCTAAATTCATCTGTTCCCAGTCAGAGCTTTTTTTTCTCCATAAGGTTTGGGGGAGAATCTTTCCACCCCCCCAAACTCAGATCTTCCCTCCCTAACAAAATTGCCCCCAAACGCCCTTTATTGGCAAATAATGAAAAAAGCAGAGAGAACAAAGGAAAAAGTGAAACATTCAGATCCATATCATAGACTTACATACATTGAGCTACTGTATATTCAGATATCGTATTATCAGATAACAAAACTGTACATTATACACCTTACAGCTCTGTGAAAGTTATATATATAGTGTTTGTGTCTATGTACTGTATGTATTGTGTAAGCGTATGTGTGACAAAGATTGAAAGTGTAAATAGAAATATTGGATTTGTACTTGCAGATGGTTAGGAGCTTTTTAAACACCTGGAATATACACAATTACACACTGAAAAAATAGCATTTCGTCTTTTCTTTATGAACCGACACTAAAGGTTGCAAATTAATACATATCTTTTACAGTTACCAATTTATTTAATATCAAATAAATAAATATATATATGATGAATAAAGCCACGAAGGAAAGGAAACACAGAATGGTGCTCAAGCGCTTTCGTCTAATGACATCCTCAGGAACTATTTTTCACGTGTTACTTTGTGAAAAATTTTCATATATATATATATATATATATATATTATATATATATATATATATATATATATAGATATATATAATACATTACAGTGTACCAATCCAACGTATCTTTCCCCCTAAAGTGCAATTACTGAAAAAAAGCCCTGCCAGTTTTCGTCATTCCCATTTCAGTCTTGGTCCAAGAATGAGGAATTAGAAAGCGGAAATCTCAGATGAGGCAATTCTCCAAACTGATCCATTCCCAATTGTATCTTAAACTTGATTTTATATATATATAATGACCGTTGTACCAATAATTGTGTCACGTTTCGCACATTGCCCTTTCCCAAATCTGAAATTCTTAGTAAGGATGCTCTCAATTTCGAGATGACTTTAACGGTACGGTTTTTCTGTTAAAATTTATAACATTTAAAAAACAAAATACAACTTCGAAGGATCTTAATCATCATATCTCATAAATGTGAACAGGAAAAACGGTATTGAGTTTCGTTCATTTTGGGATCATTAATGAAGTTCATCATTGAACTATAGCATATTGAGGTTGTTGCTTCGACATGGTAAAACATTGAAGATAACGAAAATAGTTAAAAATAACGGGATACAAATGTAAAAACAACGACAACTAGAACTATTGAAGCTATCCTCTTTATTATACTTTCCTATCAATCTTGTTTCACCACTCTTTTCTGTCAGCGGTGACTAGTGGAAAAGCACTCTTTCTTGGGATAGCCTACAGTGAATCTTAGGCCGGACACACACAGGATCGTCTTGCGACTCACGACTTCCCAGAGTCGTCAGTCGTGAGTCGTGAGACGATCTTGTGTACCGCCGCGGCCTTTGAGTCTTGGTTAGCTTGTAGCATTTGTAACAGCTGCTACAATGCTGCTGCTGTTATTACTATGGTCGTTACCGATAAAAGAACGAGATATTAGGGTGTATCAATTGAAATAAATTGTTTAAACGAACGACTATTCCCCTTATATCGACACTTCCTGTTTGAACAATGTCCAATTGTAAAACGAACCAAGATGGTGGTTCACGTAACAAAAATGTAATGTTGAGTTGCCAACAACAACGTGTAGTATTCGTTACCGTCATACACGTTGAACGAACGACGGAACAACGTTACTTACCAACAAGACCAAGACAGGTATGATTTACTTAACAACGCAACTGTCTAATATAAAAACAACGCTGTCACACCAATTTTATAGCTTCCCTCAAAACGACGATCGTCCTTTCGTCCGAATTACATCAGTGACATTAATTACATTACCGTACTTTGAATTGAATGGGGAACATATTCAACGCGTACGATTCAATTCCATAATTCAATAAATAAATATATTCCCCCAACGGGTTACGAGTTTCGCTATATTTCCCATTGGGTAGAGAGACTTTCCGGACGCTCCGTATACTAATAATAAATGGTTTAAAATGAATGCGAGCAATATTTGTCGTGAAAGGCAGTTCGTATGGCTTGAAATTTAGTTGTTCTTTACAAATTCTACTTAAAATTACGTTTCGTTACTGAAATGAAGGTATATCTTTGTAATTATCTTTTCAACCGTATAAAAACGAAATTATATTTGTTTTGAGAAACTTGTTTATGGATAGTCTCTCTCTCTCTCTCTCTCTCTCTCTCTCTCTCTCTCTCTCTAACACAGAGCGGGAATTCTATTTGTTGTCGCAACACTGAAAGATTTAATGAATTCTAAAAGAGAGAAAGAGAAAGAGTGGGGGGGGGGAAACAAAGCATTTTCTTTCACTCTCACTAATTGGGAAAATTGAACAAAAGGATATCTATATTTAAATACAGAAAATGGGTTTTTTGACGTTTTCGACGAATTTTCACGAAATGAAACGGGGTGTCAAATATTCCTGTATTATTATTATTATTGTTTTATATTATATATATATATATATATACACGCACACAAGGTTGACAAAAATAAATAGAACTGTCATTTTTACATAATGTAAAGGGAAAAGAAACACCATTCTAAATACTATATTCATTCAATACATCTTATTATTTATCGACATTATTATTAAATCAAAAAATGGGGGAAAAAAAGTGTCTATTTACTTTTGGCAACCCTCTGTACAGGGTGATTACAAAAGTAGTATACAATTTCAAAATTTATTGTGATCAAATTATATTATTGCTGATGCAAAAATAATAATGTCAATGGAAACAGTAACTCGCAGAGGTTTTTTTTCAGTTTATGGCTGTTCATATATATATACCCTTTGGTTAGCTTCCGCCCGAATTGTTCATTCTGACGAAGGTCAAGCTTTTCACTCCATCTTAGACCTACAGTTTAACGTGGAATCCGAACCACGCCCCATCAGCAGCCCAGCGTTTTTAACCACTAGATACCTAGGGTACCCATTTACCTACCAACCCTTTCTTTATTGTGTGGAAGGATGAACAGCTGGGTTTTTGCTGCGCGCGGCTGCCGCCGTCGGGTCTCGAACCCGGGCCGATGGATTCCTAGTCAGCGACGCTAACCACTACACCCCGAGGCGCCGTTTCCATATAAATGATGTGAAGACACCGAGATCGGGGATTCGATTCTCGGAAGATAGCGCAATGGGCCACGTTCGTCTGGCCTGAGCAGTGTGCCAGTTTATAGCCCTCTTGAAGGGTATATATATATATATATATAATTTTCGGGGTTGACCCGGAAAAACAACTGGAAAAAAAAAACGGATTCGTCAAGCCATAGCATCCACTGACCGAGCTATCTTACGGAAAGTGTGGGAAAAGTTTGAATATCATTTGGACATTGCCAGGGTTACCCACACAAATCCCATTGAACATCTATACACTAAAAAGAACTTTGCGAGTTTCCACTACCAGTTTCTATCGACATAATTATTATTATTATTTTTGTATCAAAAATAGTTTGATGACAATAAATTTTTTGAAATTGTATACTTTTGTAATCACCCTGTATATACGCCTAGTCAAAATACGAGATTTCTAATAGATAAATTGAATTCACAGTCGCATCATTAATAATACCACTATTACTGTTACTACTACTACTCAGGGCCAGCGGCAGCTGCCACGGGCTCCGGGGAAGGATTGGTATATGGGCCCCCCTGTTTACTTAGTATTTTATTATGAATGTTTTTTGTGTACATAACAAGCAAACTGATTACATTACATTACAGATTACATTACGGAAGGAACCTACAGCTTTATTGAAAACTGAGCCACCGGTTGTTACATCACCAGGATGTAACTCGGACGGTCCCTCATCGAACTACTACTACTACCAGATCCAACGTTGTTTAACCTGGCTGATCTAATGGGAAGTGGTGGTGTTGCAACATGATTGCAACGTAGCACCTGAAGTGCCGGCAAGAGCTGCCACGGGCCCCGGGAAGGATTGGTATATGGGCCCCCCTGTTTACTCAGTATTTTATTACGAATGTTTTTTTGTACGTAAGAAGCAAATTGATTATAATCAATTTGCTTCTTACGTACACAAAAAACATTCGTAATAAAATACTGAGTAAACAGGGGGGCCCATATACCAATCCTTCCCCGGGGCCCGTGGCAGCTCTTGCCGGCACTTCAGGTGCTACGTTGCAATCATGTTGCAACACCACCACTTCCCATTAGATCAGCCAGGTTAAACAACGTTGGATCTGGTAGTAGTAGTAGTTCGATGAGGGACCGTCCGAGTTACATCCTGGTGATGTAACAACCGGTGGCTCAGTTTTCAATAAAGCTGTAGGTTCCTTCCGTAATGTAATCTGTAATGTAATGTAATCAGTTTGTTTGTTATATGTCCAAGTCACTATTTAAAACATACAGTATGATAATCTCTATAAAATGTATGTTCATTAATATATTTCCTCTCTGTTATTTAATCAATTGCTTTATTAATATTTTTAGATTTTATCCCTCCCCCTCTTTCCGGGCCCCCTAGATGTCCAGGCCCCGGGGACTTAACCCGGCTTCCCCGCCCTCTCAGCGGCCCTGCTACTACTACTAGTAATAATAATAATAATAATTTAACCTACTCTCTCAGTTAGGTTAGGTTGGATTTGGTAAGGTCAGGTTAAATTAGGTTTCTCCAGTTTGGTATTCGATCCCCCAAATTAGTTTATTTTTAGAATTTGCTATTACCTTCGAGCCCAATATAACAACTAATAATATTAACGATACTAATAATTCTCACGATACCCAAATATTCTTGTACAGGGTGTTAACAAAGTTAGTAACATGTATTAACATTGAAACACGAAACCAAACTTAATCTCTAAATTAACTTACGTTAGTGAAAGCTTCTGGAACAGAGCCAAGTTCTTTGGGGGGAATTGGAGGGGAGGGGGGCACCGTTTCCATATAAATGATGTGAAGACACCGAGATCGGGGATTCGATTCTCGGAAGTTAGCGCAATGGGCCACGATCGTCTGGCCTGAGCAGTGTGCCAGTTTATAGCCCTCTTGAAGGGTATGTTATTAAAACCGTGGCCCAAATTGCAATAAATGTAACGTTGTACAAAGAATGTAATATCAACTTTAATCCATGATTAACCAATCCTATTTCACTCAATTTAAGTCAATTACCAACGAATTAACTAAAACCACAAATAATAATACCAACATATGTAACTACAGGGTGTTCCAGGAGAAAAAGCACAGTGAATTATATATAATTTACGTGTGTAGTTTTTCTGAAATTTTCTTTCAAGGGGGTTACTTACATCGTGGCTGGTGTCGCAACACCGCTTCCCGTCGATCAGCAAAGTTAAGCGACATTAGGAAGGGGGACCGTCCTCCGAGTCCACATTACGTAGCGACCCGCGGTTCAGATCCAATAACTGCACGGCGTTCGGTTCATCACGAGACCTTCTTAGCCTTTACGAAGGACGTTGAACAACTCCAAAAATATTCTCTCACTCTCTCTCTTTCATTGACATATATATCTACAGGGTGCCCCATAAGTCTGGTCTCATAGGAAAATTTATTTTAAATTAAATTTACAAAAGTAATACATTAGAACAAAACAAATTTTCAAATTGGCGTTAAAAAGGCCTTCCGAGGCCTTTTCCTCACCAGTGTAACTCGCTTCCATATTAGCCATTGCGTTATTCTACCTGCAACAAAGTCCCAAAACCGAAAACATCATCAAACATCAATGTGAACATTTGTTTTAGTTCTAATGTATTACTTTTGTAAATTTAATTCAAAATAAATTTTCCGATAAGACCGGACTTACGGGACGCCCTGTATATTCGCGTACTTTTCGAGAGAGAGAGAGAGAGAGAGAGAGAGAGAGAGAGAGAGAGAGAGAGAGAAATTCGAAATTCTCTTAATGTGATCCTAATTAATAATACAAATCTAATTAGATTCCTTCGCCAGGTATTATAGGACTTCTTCAGGAGATAATGGGAAGTAGTTTGGGTCGACAATTAATCGGACTTTATTGGGTGGTAAGTCTGGCTTCGTTTAGGTAGTTATTGAGTTGCTGTAATTAATGTATAATCATTATCTTTATCAGTAGCATTAACTGTATCATCATTATTAATGTAATTAGAATTATTACTGGTCTTATTTTCATTATAAACTCCGAAAAGACGTTTTCGATTTCAGGGATGCTTCTTGGGTATACTGTAAGACTGTTAGTCATTTTTAGGAAAATGGCGGTATATTAAATTTAGCTAGCTAAAAACAGTGTCGGAGTTTCATATAAAAATAGTTACGTTCTCTTTTGCAGTAAATGTAGTACGAGGCGCTGGTCTGGTCTGGTTTCAGACCATTGGGAGGGAGTTGTCAGATGATGAGAATTCTCGAGAGTCAAAACCCCCTAATACCTAAATAAACAGTTCTTAAATTATGGGGTTATGGCCAGCTGAAGGTGCCTTTGGATCAGTGCTTCCTTATCTAAGTAATTCCTATGCGAATAACGCATTATAAATTACGTTATAATAAACTTTTTTCTCGAAAGGAGTTGGGGGGGGGGGGGAACCACATACAAGACGTACACTTTCGTGGGAATTCTTAAATTGGGGCGTACTGACAGGCTGGATATGCTTGTGGATCAGCGCTCCCTTATCTAATTCCAGAGCGAAAGATGGTAATTTAAATAACATACTTTTAAAAGTAAATCACTCTGCCACGATAGCCTTCCTGTTCCTATTCAACGAAGAAATGATGCAGCGATGAAATGATGACTTCTTGTATTTAAAAATAAATAAATAATTCCTTCAAAACTTCATAATTGTAAATTAGATTAAATAGTTCAGTGTTTCATGCTATCCTTATAGTCATCTACCATTTAATGCGTAATTGGGTACAGGAGGTAAGTGTACGTGTGATGTGAATGGATTCTGAAGCTATTCTTTTCATTATACTATTTCCTACAAATCCTCTTTTCCAAGTGGCTGGTGGGGGAGAGAGTCTGTTCTATACTTTAGAGCAGGGGTTCCCAAACTTTTACCACCAAGGACCCCTAAATATTAATTCCGTACGGACATAGACCCCCTACAAAAAAATATGAATTCAGTTACAAACTATAGTATATTCATAAACATAGATAGCTTTTAATTAATGTAAAATTAAACATTCTACGCTCATTAAACCAGTTTAATAAACACTTACCGAATGTCTAGTGTGAAATGGAAATTATTTTAATATAGTTAATGTTACTATTTTTCCAAAGCTTAGAGACCCCCTGGAAGCTTCCTACAGACCCCTGGGGGTCTGTACAGACCACTTTGGGAATCCCTGCTTTAGAGGACAGTAGAAAGTAAAGGGAGAATGAAATACTAAACTACAGTATGATACTCATTCTAATCTACTGTACACCATCCAGTTTTGTAAGGATTTTTTTATTTACCAATCTACAAGAAATCATCATTTCTTCGTTGAGTACCGAAGTCAGTGTGCAAAGAGACTTGCTTTTAAAAACTTACTTAGATAAGAGAGCACTGATCCAAATGCACCCCCGGAGTTGGCAAGCACCCTCAATTTAAAAATTCCACCGACAGTGAACACACGCGGGTTTTTTTTTTGTTTTTTTTTCCAAAATTCTATTACACACTACTTAAAACTGAAATTCTACTCGAGCTAAGTAGCTTCCTTGAATATGGATATATCTATTCGGAGGTTTTTACTCCCGAGAGTTCTCATCAAGCTGCCAACCATCCGAGAACCCCCAGTGCTCTGAAACCCGACTAGAACAGCTGCCACTAACTACATTTATTGCAAAAGGGAACATCGCTACTTCTATATAAAACTA
Organism: Bathynomus jamesi; assembly: GCA_023014485.1. Lineage (NCBI taxonomy): Eukaryota > Metazoa > Arthropoda > Malacostraca > Isopoda > Cirolanidae > Bathynomus > Bathynomus jamesi. The sequence continues at coordinate 43,415 of JAJOZX010009157.1, read as the reverse complement.
AAACGCTTTCTAGCTAGCTATAAGTTAAATGTAGAAAAATTTTCCTAAAAATTACTAATAATCTTATATATGAACCCAAGGAGCATCCCTGAAATGCCCTTCTCTATCAGTGTGGTATCGTTTGAGAACTCCCAGTGCTTTCCAACCAGATCCGATCAGCATCTGCTAATAAATTTAAAACAAAAGAAAAGTCGGGCTACTCCACATATATATATATACACGGTGAACCAAAAGTAGGTGGACAGTAGGTTGAATACGGTTTGTGTTATATATTATAACTATGGTGTTCATTATAACTATGGTGTTGTGTTATATTATATTAAATTTATAACTAAATTTATTTAAATTTTATTTTGTATTATAGTATACAAAAAAATTAAATATGTATTCTCAAAATAAACGTTATCATTTACTGTCCACCTACATTTGGTTCACCCTATATATAAGCAAACAACCACAGGGAAAAGGAAACACAAAGTCCGAGCGCTTTCGTGATATATTCTGTTCCTCCTTGATAATGTGAATATATCACGAAAGCGCTCGGACTTTGTGTTTCCTTTTCCCTGTGGTTGTTTGCTTATTAATAAGATCACGTGTTATTTTGTGATTTTAGTGCATATATATATATATTATATATATATATATATATATATATAATAGAATGACCGCTGCGCCTTGCGCAGCAAATGCTCCCCGAAACACAGCCTGGGAGGGACTGGGAGGTGTGTGTTACTAAAACCTTCTCCGACTCTCCCTTAAAGTGTATAGTAAATTGGGTGCAGATTACGCTAGCCGTTTAGAACACAGAACAGACATTTTATGTATATATATATTTTTTTTCTTTTCCAGCGGTCGTTGAAGTTGCATTAGCTCGTACATGTTACATCTTTTGTTGTTTTTTTTTCAAATTTTTAATCACTTACGCTTGCATTAAGGTAGGTAGGTTCCATTAAAAAGTTTGGAAAATGCGCTCCTTTATCGTATACAACGATTATTTTTTCGAATTTCACTCGCGTTACGATTTTAATTAAAAAAACTCAAAATCAAATTACTATACTTCATGCTACCTATTTTAGGTTTGGTTAGGTTAACCTAACTTAATCTAACCTAAATTGAACCCCCAAAAAACTTTACTACAACGAAGTAGTCGTTATTTTGCGTGTAAGAAAAAAGTGATATTAAAGATAGCACCGAATCGGAGCGAACGAAAATCTTAGCTGTGTGTGTGTGTGTGTGTGTGTGTGTGTGTGTGTAGTGGCGCTCATAAGTATTCGTACAGAGAAATATTTCAGTTATATTCGTCTTTATCTTTTGTACCATGCAAAGGAAAAGTTACGAAAAGTTTACCTGTTCGTTTGGGAAATTTTAAATAAAAAAAATTAGCTTAACTCAAACATATAATGTAAAACATCAAAAATAAAAAAAAATAAAAAATAAAAAAATAAGATTTAAAAGTTTTCGTACATTTATTTACAAAATTATTTAATACTTTGTGTGTCCACCTTGGGCTCGAAGAATTTAAAATTTTTATCAGTAGTTGGCTCTTTATTGATTAGAAACTGTTGACAATTCTGAATTGTCAAATTTTCTCTGTGAATTTACATGGAAGACAGATGTTTTTACGAGCCATTAGGTAAGCAATAGGTCTTCGTGGCAAAGAGCTGTCTACAGATCTTAAGAGATCTGTTATTGTTACACGCGAATCTGGAGAGAGTTATAGGAAGATAGGAGAAGAACTTCGAATTCAATTTACGACGGTCGCTGCAGTTATAAAGAAATAGAAAGGCTTTGGAGCAATCAGAGCTCTACCAAATTATGGACGACCTTGCAAGATTTCAAAAGGTACAGCTAGACGGATTGAAAGAAAGGCTGCTGTGAATCCACGAGTGACTGCGGGTGATACTTGCCAAACATTAAGACTAAGATCGATGTCCACCCCTCGACTGTACGTCGTACATTGAGGACGAATGGTCTGCATGGAAGAGTTGCACGAAGAAAACCTCCGCTACGAAAAGCTTTCATAGAAGCTCGTTTAAAGTACGTCAAGAATCATCAAAATGATGGATTTGTATTCTGGAAGTTCTCTGGACAGACGAGACCGAAATTGGATTATTGGAGAATAATGAGAATGATATGTTTGTCGAAAATTAAATTCTGAATTCGAGGTAAACGCATCATTCCTACGGTTAAGCACGGTGGTGGTAGTTTGCTTCTTTGGGGATACTTTAGTGCTTCTGGTACAGGAAAGCTTGTCGTCATCAATGGAATATGGAATTCGAAGAAATATGAAAATTTAGAAAATGTATTTCCTTCAGTTCGGGATTTGCCAATGGGTCTCAACTGGGTACTATAAACAAGATAATAATCCAAAACATAAAAGTAAGGGCATCATGAAATGGCTTCAACAAAAAAATTGGCCCAGTCAAAGCCGATATCTGAATTTAATCGAGAATTTATGGTTTCATTTGAAAAAATGTGTCCGCAAGAGAAACCCTTCGTATCTGAATGAATTGCAACAATTTCCTTTAGAAGAATGGACTAAAATTTATACTGAGATATGTCGAAACCCCGTAGAAAAATACCTCAAAACGAATCATTGAAGTCATTCAAGCAAAAGGTGGACACACAAAGTATTAAATAATTTTGTAAATAAATGTACGAAAACTTTTGCATCTTAACTTTTTTTTTTAATTTCCTCAAATTCTTTGATGTTTTACGTTGTATGTTGGAATTAAACTAATTTTTTATTTTGTCAAAATTTTTCTAAACGAAAGGCAAACTTTTCATAATTTTTCCTTTGCATGGTACAAAAGATAAGGACGAATATAACTCAAATATTTCTCTGTACGAATACTTATGAGTACTACTGTGTATATATACATATACACACACACATATATACACACACAGGGTGTTCTAAAATTACCTTGTAAACTTTTATACTGCATTCATATAAAAGTTCACTAAGTAATTTTAGAACAAACACCCTGTATATATATTTTTTTCCTTTACAAAACTAACATGTTCTTTAACTTCAGTAATACCAAATAACATCAGAAAACTGTAAATAAAAACTAGTGATATTTGAAAATCACACATCCTGGATAAAAGTCTGGGATTCACGATGTTTACAATTCGTCTCCTTTTTATTTGCCGGATATAGTCGAGAAAAATCCGAGTTATCCATGTTTGCTTCTTATGTGGGATTGCGCGTTTTGGATTCGACACGATCCAACAAGTAAAAACAGGTTTGTTTCAAGTGGGTGTACGCGTGTGGGTGGGTATTTCAGAACGTGAGAATGCGGTGTTGACATTCGAGTACGTCACGGAGGATTTGCGTTACTTTTTTGCCAAAATAAGTAAAAACAAACAGAAATGAAGAAAAAAACCATTTCAAATGTTAAAATTCAAACAACAAATATAACATTTCACCAATTTTAACATTTTTAAGAAAATTATTTACATTTATGTAAATGTTAATCGGATGCCAATACGGCAAAGAATAATTAGCTGTAAATGGTAAAATATGTATTTATAGGCTTAACTGATTAAACCAAAATAATAGTAAATTGTAAAAATCACCATTTAATGTTTAATATGGACAAAGAAAAAGGTTACCATTTTGTACACAAATAATTTGATCATAAATTGTAAAAAAAATGGTATTTACAGTTTTACTTAAAACAATAAAATAGTATTTATTACACAAAAAAATTTTAATTATAAAATGTAAAAGTCAGCGTTCGGAATGTTGGCCAAAAAAAAAAAAAAAATTTTTTTGCAGTTTGTGTCGGATTTTCCTTTTTGAAAATAAATGATTCTCATGTTTCTAAATGTGATGAAGTCACTAGATTAATTATTGCTAATGTAAAACTCAATTAATTCACTTTAATTCATTGTTATAATTAATTCAGATGTTTCATTTACACTTTTTTATTAATTTAAGTGTTACGTTGGGGTAATTAATCCAAGTGGTGTGTCTATCTTCATCCATACACCAAAAAAAAAAGAAAAATTATTTAAAAAATGTCAGATAGTAGTCTGACTCTTCTATCTGTCCGTCCATATTAGGGTTTCTCAACCGGGATCCCGGGAGGGATCTCAGGCGGAAAATTATGATAACCTTAAATCTCGGGACAAGCGCAGCGAGTCCCGGAATTTTCCGGGTTTTACGAAGTACAGGGTGGGCCGTAAGTTTCCATACATAGGAAAAATTAAACGTTTGTTTTTATGTTTCAGATACCCTAAGAATATGCGTTTGACGTAAGATCTTGTTTACTGATGAAGCAAATTTTTACGTCAATGGAGAGGTTAATCGGCAAAACATACGTTATTGGAGTAATGCTAACCCTAACTGGCTGAGTCCGACGAAGATGCAAGGTGCCGGTAAAGTGATGGTGTGGGCCGGGATATGGGGTGACAGAATTATTGGACCAATTTTTTTTGTCAGTGGAAATCTTAATGCCGAAAGGTATCTTAACATGTTGCAAGAAGAGATTTTCCCATCCCTGCTAAACGAGGAAGGTAACTTCCCAGTTTACTTCCAGCAAGATGGAGCTCCACCTCATTATGGTCTTCACGTGCGTCGGTATTTGGATCAGCAGCAGCAGTTTCCGGATGCTTGGATTGGTCGGCGTGGTCCTGTGGAGTGGCCTCCCAGATCCCCAGATCTCTCACCCCCCTTGATTTCTATCTTTGGGGGCACTTGAAGGCCATGGTGTATCAGGAAAAGATACGAGACATAAATCATCTAAAGGAACGTATCACCAACGCCATTACAAGCATAACGTCAACTGTGCTAATGCGTGTTCATCAACAGTGGGGAACACGTATTGAAATGTGTTTTCAAAACAATGGCAACCATGTAGAGCATATTATATAAATAAAATGGTTGTCCATAAAAAAATGTTTATTTTTCCTATGTATGGAAACTTACGGCCCACCCTGTATTTTAAAAACGTTATTTCAAAAAGTTTTAAGTTAATTTACTACCGTATTTAGAAAATATAGAGACTATATTGTTAAATTCATAAAAGCAAGAATCACGTTACGTTGGACAACTCGAATAGTGCCTATATTATTATTATGCCCTATATGATGTTGTGGATTTTAATTTCAATTATTATTTTCAATTAAGTGACACACCTTTTGCTGTTATTTTTTGTAACTAAAAATTAGTTAGAAGTATATGAAAAGTGTGTTCGTATAAATTACATTAATAATTTATTTTTGTTGAAGCGCAAAGCTGAAAATTAGCGTTGTAGGCAGAGCCGCGCCTCAGCCGCCAAGGCTACATATCGTATTTATGATGTTTCTGCAGTGTTTGAAATTCGCCCTAGGCTCTATCCTTTATTATATTATCATTATTGTGTTAAAATAATTATATATTTATATTTAATATTAATTAACTAATCTAGCTATATCTATTATTTAAACATTTTAAGACTATCATTATTATTTTTCATAAACCGGAAAATCCCAAGATCCCGGGACGATGGCCGATGGCCGATGGCCGATTTTGTCCCGGAAAAACGAGATAGTGAAAACCCCTGAAAATGAGAAACTCTAGCCCATGTCTCTCCAAGTGGCCATATACAGTGTGTGTGTGTGTGTGTGTGTGTGTGTGTGTGTGTGTGTGTGAGTGATTACAAATGATCTTCCCGATTTAAAAAATTTATTATGAAAAACCTAACAAAGCTACAACGAAAAGCAAAATATACAAATAAAGAACTCAAAACGTTTATTCACAAACTATTGCAGTTCAATATGAGCTTCTTTTGTGGCTCCTTTTGAGGTTACAACATTCCTGAATGAGCAATTGCCTGATCGTTGGATCGGGCGTGGGGGGCCCATTCCTTGGTCGGCTCGTTCGCCCGATCTAACCCCCTTTGACTTCTTTCTCTGGGGTTATGTCAAAACTGAAGTTTTTGTTCCACTAATGGCAACAACTTTGGAACATTTGAAGGAAGGGATACGTGAAACTGCTAGAAAAGTTCAGTATGATATGCTACAAAATGATTCTAGGCGAATTTGTCTACAACAATTTGTCTAAAGATACAATTCATCTACAACAATTAGTCTACAGATACAATTTGTCTAGAGCAGAGCTTTCCAAACTTTTCACGTTGGCGACACACTATTTAAGCATAAAAATTTTCACGACACATTAATTAATTTTTGTTATCAAATATCAGATAATTTTTCAGTAGGTGGTTTATCTTGTAGCCGATTTTGTTGATAGAAAAATTAAAATTTTCAAAATACAAAAACACTAATGTGTCTCGACACACAGTTTGGAAAGCTCTGGTCTAGAGAAACTATTACTAATATTATTAAAAAAAAAAGAAACATAATTTAAATACGAAAATTAGTTGTTAACTTTTATAATTTTAAGTCTTGCGTTTGTGCCTTTATAGTTTAAGCTATTCTGAAACGTTTGTTCGTTTGTTGCCTTTTTTAACTCTTAGTAACTTATGTCTTAGGTTTTCGCACTTAAAATTGCAGTCATCCTGGAACTTTTACATTGTTCACTGTTCAGTAACCCACAATGCCTCTTCAATTTATTGATTCAGAGAAAGGCCGTAAAAAGTTAGTTGACAATGGTCATATGTTTTATAAGAATAGACAAAATGGTGAAAAAATATATTGGAAGTGCGACAAATATCACAAAACAAAGTGCCGTGCTCGCCTAACTACCATTAACGACGAAATTGTGAACTCTTTCAGTGAACATAATCATACATTAGACGCCACGGAAGTTGAAGCTACAAAAACCGTTGCAAAAATACGTCAGTTTGCTAAATCTACCAATGATTCACCTCATTCAATAATATCCAGTGCCCTTGAAGATTGCAGTCAGGCTGCTGCTCCTAAACTTCCAATGACGCAAAGTATTAAAAGAACAATACGATGTATCAGACAACAAAGTAATGCTGCACCAGCCCTACCATCAAATCGCAGTGAACTAATTTTCCCCGATAAATTTACCAAAACTTTTGAAGGAGATCAATTTCTGCTGTATGATTCTGGACCGGTTGAAAAGCGTATAGTAATTTTTGCTACTAGATGTAATTTACAGTTATTGTCACAAAGCGAGCATTGGTATGCTGACGGCACATTCAAAACTGTTCCTTTGTTGTTCTACCAGCTGTATACTCTGCATGGATTAAAAGAAAAAGCCTCATTACCGCTTGTCTTTGCTTTATTACCCGACAAATCAGAAGAAACATACAGGATGCTTTTACAACAGATAAAGAATTTTGAGCCTTTATCTGCACCATTGTCGATAACAATTGATTTTGAGAAGGCTATGTTCAAAGCGTGTATGAAAGAATTTCCAAATGCAAAACAGAAGGGATGCTTTTTTCCATTTTTCACAATGTATTTTTCGTGCAATTCAAAGTAGTGGATTAAAACAACGATACGCAACAGATGCAAATTTCGCTTTAAATCTTCGTATGTTACCAGCGTTAGCATTTGTACCTGTAGAGACAGTAGTAGATGCGTTTGAATTACTATGTGATAGTAACACCTTCCCTCCTGAAGCACAAGAGGTCGTTGATTATTTTGAAGACACATGGATCGGACGCCCTGGCAGAAGGAATGCTCGACGACCACCACACTTTTCACACGAGATGTTTGCCAAAAACAAACAACTCTGTCGAAGGTTGGCACAGAGCTTTCCAATCTCAAGTCGCAGCTCACCACCCCAATATTTGGAAATTCATCGATTGTCTGAAGAAAGAGCAGAGTTTCAACGAGGCTCAAATTGAGCAGTACGTGGCTGGAAGAGAACTACAAAATCCAAAGAAGCGATACCGTGATGCTGCTCAACGCATCAGAAGAATTGTTGAAAACTTCAATCCTGAGAACATCATCGACTATGTTCGTGGTATAGGCCACAACCTTTCTTTTTAGCATTTTAATAAAATGAATGTACGTTTTATCTTTTTTGTCAATAAAAATTTTCAAATTAAAAATAAAATTTTTCATTTTTTTGAAAAAATTAATAATAATTAACATCAAATAGCTTTCATTTTTCCTCTCTAGACAAATTGTATCTGTAGACAAATTATTGTAGATAAATTGTATCTGTAGACTAATTGCTGTAGATAATTTGTATCTTTAGACAAATTGTTGTAGACAAATTCGCCGGACACCCTACAAAATGTATGAAGGGAAACAGAATACTGCTTTGATGTCTGCAGAGCCACAAAAGGAGCTGTACTTTTGTTAGTTTTTTCATAATAAAATTTAAAATCGGGAAGATCACTTGTAATCACCGGGTGTGTGTGGTGTGTGTGTGGTGTGTGGGTGTGTGTGTGTGTATACAGGGTGTTCGGAAAGTCACTGATGACCTGAAAACTGCAATAACTGCGTACATAAACATAAGGTCCATTTCAAAAGAAGAACTGACAAAGGTGTTTCAAAATAAATAAGACGGGTCCAGGCCTGTATTGCTGTTAAAGGACATCACTTTCAACACCTTTTATAAGTTCTGATGGTCCCATCCATAACCTCTATCATATATGCAATGTTATACTATTGTATGCTACAATTGTTTGTAGTGTACAAGCGATGTTGCACAATTTTGAGATGTTTCAAGAACATTTTTCTAAAATCTATACGGTAATAGTTTATGTATTTCGTTGTCCAATTATAAATTTATTCCATGAAATATAATGCGGCGCTATCTGTCGAGTTAATGTTGAACTACTTTATGGTATTCTTTGCCAGTGGTATGTAAAGAGGGTTTACGTACGCTCCAGACCTACCCACGAATCTACATACCTTACTTGGACCTGTAGCTAAACCTAATTTGAACCTGGGCCAAAACTTGAACCAAAAATAGCTGAAGATGTGAAAGAAATTTTGAACACTTGACGTGTGTCAAAAGTACGCGTATAAAATGTCTTCTCAATTTTCAGTTCCTTTAACCATACTAACGACATCTGATCGATAAAACCAAACAATCAATAAGTTATTGTGGGTAAGATTGTTAGGTTACGTTAGGTTACGTTAGGTTAGATTAAGAAATGGGTATAGGTCCCCTTGAACTACTGTTCGTTCTGTGTTCCTGGCTTCCCCAAGGTAATTCTTTGATGTATATACTGTATATAAACCTTGGTTAACTTGGTTTTGCTTCTGCCCGAATTGTTCACTCTGACGAAGGTCAAGCTTGTTCCTCCACCTTAGACCTACAGCTTAACGTGGAATCCGAGCCACGACCCAACACGGATGGTCAAAAATTACAAAATCCTTGCCAGACTCGATCTCGCGACCTCCCGATCAGCACCCATTTATCTATCAACCAATTTCTTTTTATTGTACGAAAGGATGAACAGCTGGGTTTGCTCCGCGCCGCCTGCTGTCACCGGGAATCGAACCCAGGGCCAGTAGACTCATAGTCAGCTATGCTAACCACTACACCATTTATAATATATAGAGTGCTTCGCCTAGAAAAAATTTCCAAAATGCAAAAAAATTACTAGTTGGGAACGAGTGAGTTTTGTTTTTGAAATTTCATTAGTCACAAAAAAAAAAAAAAAAAAATCTCTCAAGAAAACCAGAATATTGAAAATTAGTAATTTTTTTGCGATTTTTAGAATTTTATTTCTAGATGAACTTTTTTCCTGAAGTTTCATCTTAAAAGGGACCCATAATACACTGCTACAAATTATAGAAGCTGTCTATCATAAGTGAAAAAGTGTCATGATTTATTACAGGTTTTTTTAATTTCTTAATTTTAAATAATTTTTAAGCTAACTTTTTCTGACAAAGAAAAATATTAAATTTTGAAAATAAATTTTAAGCCTCATAATAATTTATATAAAATCGCAAAAGGAATATACAATTTTTACCGTGCGTGAATACTCCATGAAAGAATATCTATCTACCTATCTATCTATACTAGAACGCTCGAGTGATGTTGAATCTTTAATTATAATTTACTTTAATGATGTGTGGGTGGGTGTACATGAAAGGTATACACCCACATACACTTTACACGTTTCTAAAATGTACTTCACCCACGCTCTGAACTTTGGTTCAGCTTTAACTGGGATTGTTCTCAATTTTCACCAGGAATTTAATTTACATTTATTTCGATTTAGTATTGGTTGGTTGATTTGTCGGTTTAATAACGTACTTCGTTCACCAAAGAGTTCTCAGACGACCAGCAACGGCACTAACTCGGGAAAAAATAAGAACTAGGATGAGCCAAATACATTACTAGCAGCAGGCTCGTCACTGCACACCGTATCCTATTTCTCAGACTGACTCGGAACAATCTTTGATCACTTGGTTAATTTATAATCGAAATGCAACGCACAACCTAATAAGGAGGAGGTTGCTGGCGTTCATGGAAAGTCTTCAAAGGCACATAAGCACTGTCCCGTTCCTAAACGAATTAATTCCGAGCAAACTGCGAAGATGTACAAATGTGCTTAAACGAAACGTTAGCAAAACGAAGAAGAAGAAGATAGCGTCGAAAAGAGAACATTCAAAGGGTGTTGCAAAATTTTTTTTTTCTCCAACTCAGAATGGTCACCCGAGATAATTTTTATGTTACACACAGATTGCACATGGAACAAAGAACCCTTCTGGGACATTAAATCCACTATGGTCCGAATAAGTAATAGCAAATGGCAAATACAGAAATTTTTCTTTTTCATGATAGATCCGTTGCCCGCGTTCGGCTTCCATCATGAGAGAAAAACTTCAGTATTTGCCATTTATCATTACTTATTCGAACTATAGTGGATTTAATGTTCCCGAAGGGTTCCTTGTTCCATGCACAGTCTGTATTTTATATATATATATATATATATATATATATATATATATATATAATTATAATATATAATATATATATATAATATATATACCGGGTGATTACAAATAATCTACCCTATTTTAAACATTCATGAAAAACCTAACAAAGCTACAACGAAAAGCAAAATATACAAATAAAGAAAAACTCAAAAAGTTTTATTTACAAACTATTGAAATTCAATGAGCTCCTTCTGGAGCTCCTTTTGTAGCTTTTTTGAGGTTACAACATTCCTGAATGAGCAATTTGCCTCATCCCTGGATCGAGCGTGGGGGGGGCCCATTCCTTGACTGGCTCGTTCGCCCGATCTACGCCCCCTTGACTTCTTCCTCTGGGGCTATGTCAAAAAGAAGTTTTTATTCCACCAATGGCAACAACTTTGGAACATTTGAAAGAAAGGATACGTGAGGCTGTTAGAAAAGTTTAGTACAAAATGCATGGAGGGAAAGAATACCGCTTTGATGTCTGCAGAGTCACAAAAGGAGCTCATATTGAACTTCAATAGCTTGTAAATAAACATTTTTAGTTCTTCTTTATTTGTAGATCTTACTTTTCGCTGTAGCTTTGTTAGTTTCTTCACAATAAATGTTTAAAATCGGGAAGATCATTTGTAATCACCCGGTGTATATATATATTACGAAATAAAGTACGTTTCCATGGCAACGAATAATCGTTATTTAGCCGTCATTAAATTTTGGTATCTATGACAAAGAATTATTTATTCAATTGGTCCAGCAATGATTAAAACTTTAATTAACATTGATGCTAATTACCGAATTGCGTTGACAATAACAATTGAATCTAAATCACTGTTTCTTATTTACATCAAACTTTTAATCGGTAAAATATCGGTAAAAAGTCGGCCGTAATCGCCAAATATACGCGTATACTGTATATATATAAAATGAGGGTTCACCTAAAATTATATCACCTGTATTTGAAGAATTAATTCAATATTTAATTAGGATTAATTTTAGGTAAACGAAATAAATTGAAATATTTCGTTCAAACCATTTATTTTTTTCTTACTTTTTCATTCAAGTTAGTGGATATATATATATATATATATATATATATATACACAGGGCGTCCCAAAAAAATGTATGCACACTTTAAATACTTATAAAGGCAGTGTTTATTAAAATACATTTCATTTTCAAAATGTAATAGAGTCTGCAGACATTATTTAATTGTTTTGTCAACGCCTGTTTTCAAACTGACGTCCGTTCTGGTCCAGGCACTGCTGATAACGCGAAGCAATGGAATCGCAAACATCACGAAACATTTCGTTTGGTATTTGTGTGCATTCTCGTTCAATGGCTGCTCTCAATTCAGCGACTGTTGCAGGTTTTATAGCGTAGACTTTGTCTTTTAAGTATCCCCATAAAAAAAGTCTAGTGGTGTGAGGTCTGGTGAACGCGGAGGGTATTCTACGAAACCCTTCGTCCAATCCACATCCACATCGTGCCAAGTACCACTCGCAATACTCCACTCTTCGGTCCGGATCATCATCATCTTCATTAATAGCATGGACTAATCTTGGAATGTAACTTTTCCATTGACAGCGCTTCAAAATGCGTTGGACAGACGATTCTGAAATTCCTACCTCACGACTCGCTTGCCGCACAGATTTTCTTGGACTTTGGTGATACGTTTCCAGTACTCTTTCTTGCTTTGTGGGGCTTGTCGATGTCCGTGGTCTTCCGGAACGCTTCTTGTGGACATTCTGAACAGTTCCATCGGCTTCAAACTTATCTCTAATTCGAGTGATGGTAAGTCGCGTTGGTGGATCTGTTTGAAACTCCCTCCTAAACTGTCTTTGCACTTCAACTGCGTTTTCACACTTCCAGTAGCATTTTAGAATGAATTTCCTTTGTTCAAAGCTTAGTCTGACTGCCATTATTAATTCTAATGGGTTTAACTTGGAAAGAAAGAAACATCAATTGAGCTATCAGCTGTTAAAGTGTGTATACATTTTTTTGGGACGCCCTGTATATATATATTATATATATATATATATATTAACCCCTCCGTCTATGGCCTTGGTTGGTTCGAAGTTGACGGGGGTTCTGGTTAGGTAGCAGCAACGGATTTGTTACTCGCAGTAGTTTCTTCTATACTACTCTCCGATTTCTTCTTGTAGTGGATTGAAGGATTCTGCAGAGCTCTCTGAAGGTTCCCCGATTCTTCTTGTAACGCATCGGGAAATTATTTTTCCCTATTTTAATGACTAATTTCTCTGAAGAAAACAAGGCTCGAAGGAGAAGACAAAGATATTTCTTACTATATTTTACTGCTAAAATGTTACAGGTAATGCTCAGCATTTAAGTCAGATCAATCAGAATCAGAATGAACATTGGAGAAATTTTATGGGCTTTTATATTGAATTTTTTTACTGACATTATTATTTAATGCTGATCTGTTTTTGTTTTTATTCTCAATAGGCTGATTTACTTTGCAAAATATTCAAAGACAAAACATATATTTTTGTTTTATCAATGTCTAGATTGCTAAGCAAGAGGAAGTCATATTTTTATTTTAAACCGCATATTGACAGATCTGATGTTATCATGATCTGCCGAGTTAACTAAAAATTGAAATTGAGATATGCCTTCCCATCACGAATTACAAAAACATGCACATGGGCAAAAATGAAAGGCTTAAGATTAAAAATTAAACGTTAAGCAGGACATGACCATCTTTTACAACGGAGAGAGAATGTATTCAGGAAATGAACAAGATTACATTAAGCTAAGTCTACAAAAATGATCAAGTTGTTTAAAAAGAAATAATTCACCAATTATAAAATAGAAAGCAAATCAGAGTTTTATCCAAACTCGTGTCAGCTTTATACGATTTTGGACTTGACATGTCGAAATGAATATATGAATAAGAATATAAGGATTATATAAATATACGAAGTACACGAATGAAAATAAGAATTATATGAACGAATATAAGAATTATATGGATGTAGGAAGTATTCATTGTTCATTTTTACACACACACACACAAACACACACACAGGGTGAGTTTTAAGTCGACACAGCAATTTTTATATTCAGTAGCTAATTCAGTTTTTATTTAATTTACAGTTTGACCTTCTTCCCCAGTGATGCCCATCTCAAATGAAGAACGTGTCGAACTGGAAGTTGTAGCTTGAGATACATGGCTGAAGAATTTAATAGGAGACACCCAGAACGTGAACCAGCTACATTCAGCGCTGTGGCCAAGTTTATTTCAAAGTTTAAAAGTAGACTGGAAGTGTACATGACAGAGAACGCAGTGGACGTCCGTCGACGGTCACATGCGATGAAATGGCGACAACTGTGTTAGCTGCATTTTCGAGGAGCCCCCACAGGAGCACACGTAAAATGTCTTTGGAATATGGTATAAGCCAAACAAGTGTCGTCAAAATTCTCAGCAAACACAAGTGGCATCCTTACAAAACTCAGATGCACCAGCATCTAAATGAAGACGATCCTGACGGAAGACTTCAGTTTTGTGAATGGGCTACGGAGAAGTTGAGACAGAAGTCTGAATTTGTATCCAAGGTTTTGTTCAGTGATGAAGCTAATTGTTATGTTAATAGCGAAGTGAACCGTCAGAATTGTCGATACTGGAGTGAAAGTAACCCTAACTGGACGGAGGCGGTCCGGATGCAGGGATGTGGGAAGGTAATGGTGTGGTGCGACCGGTGGGACACAAAAGCTGTTGGTCCTGTGTTCGTTGATGGAAACCTGAACGCTAAGGAGTACCTCCTGCTGGTGCTGCAGGAAACGATTACGCTATCACTTCTCAATGAAGAGGGCCAATTCCCAGTTTATTTCCAACAAGATGGCGCATCCACCCATTATGCCGGGACTGTTCGCGAATGGCTGGTCGAGCAGTTCCCGGGTACGTGAATTGGTCGTCTTGATCCCGTTGAGTGGCCTCCCAGGTTACCCGACCTAACCCCTTTAGGTTTTTATTTCTGGGGTCACATGAAAGCTATGGTTTACTCGGTGAAGATAACAGAATATTACCGAGGAGTGCAAGAAAATCCATCCAGACGTCTTGGAGAGACTTCAGAATGAATTCTGGATCAGAGGGAACAAATGCATATCAGTGATGGGAGAACACAAAACTCACCCTATATATATATATATATATATATATATATATATATATATATATATATATATGAGCGCCTCGGTTCGGTGGTGGTGTGGTTAGCGTCGCTGACTACCAATCCATCGGCCCCGGGTTCGAGACCCGACGGCAGCCGGTGCGCAGCAAAACCCAGCTGTTCATCCTTCCACACAATAAAGTGGTTGGTAGATAAATGGGTACCCTAGGTGGCCTAGTGGTTAAGACGCTGGGCTGCTGATGGGGCGTGGTTCGGATTCCACGTTAAACTGTAGGTCTAAGGTGGTGTATAAAGCTTGACCTTCGTCAGAATGAACAATTTGGGTTAATTCGGGCGGAAATGAATGAATGAAAGGCCTTGGAATCATTTTTCTTTTTCCCTGTGGGTCTGCATCATATAAATATATATACATATACCTCGTTAACCTCGTTTAAGTTCCGTGTGTTGGTGTCTCTTCACATGAACGTCAAGCTGGTGGCCCCGCCTCTAGGCCTGGCTTGGTGGAGGAGCGAGTTGCTCTCTTGCGCTCCACCGCACATAGTCAGGTACACCCGGCTCATCTGGTACAGTCTTCAGCCAGGCATCTAGTCTTCTCTTGAAGACTAACTTCGACCCCTGTAACGTTTCTGAGGTACTTTGAAAGCTGGTTAAAACGTCTTGGCCCCCTGACAACTAAGCTATTTTCCTTCAGTGTTGAGGAGGTCCCTTGACGGGCCTTTATAATTTGGGAACACTACACATTCTGCCTTTTCTATTTTCCAGCGTTGTCTGGATGGTAATTGGGTTTAGTTTGAGGTTTGGTACCAGTTTTTCGATCATTTTTCATATGTAGATTATGGTGTACCCTTCTCTTCTTCTTTCCAGGGAGTACAGATTTAGTTTACGTAGTCTTTCCCACTAGATGAGTTCTTTGCAGCCATCCATCTTTGCTCTGAAATGTGTGCGCGTTTCTTGGTTTATTAATTTCTTCCTTTTTATATGGGGATGTCAAAACTGAGCAGTATTCAAGTTTTGGTATAATGACTGTTCTCAACATGGGAATCATTAGTCTTGTCCCTTCTTTTGAACGTTCTTAGTACCTGTCCTGCGACTCTTTTTGCTTTGTTTATTGCTATCTGATTTTGTCTCAAATATGAGATCATCGGTCATTATTACCCCCAAGTCGACCGCTTACGTGTTTCTCTGAATTTCCTATCTATCTAGAGCAAGGGTTCCCAAACTTCTGAGCTTGTCGACCTCTTGATGAGCTTATAAAGTTATCATCGACCCAACCCAAATTCTCAATATTAAAATAATTTTAAATGAAACGAAGTCAAGAAACGTCAAAATATAATCAATATTTATTAATCATTATAGTTATACGATTACCATTATTAGTAATTAAGTGAAAATTATTAAGTGCTAAATACGTTTACAATTAAATCTTCTCTAATGAGATGGATGGGCCTGATGGGCATTAACAAGGGAATGAACATTAGGCTGTAGGTTTGAGAGTTTGAGCCTCAAGTCACTGCGCTCATCGATGTTAAGCCTAAACTCCTAGACCTTTATCGACCCCCTATCGACCCATAGATTTTTATCGACCCCTCGCACAGTCCCATCGTCGATATTGACCACTTTGGGAACCCCTGAATTCTAGAGCATGATATGTAGTCTTTTTAATTTCCTCATTTCTACCATATCTCAAGAGCTGAAATTTCTCGGTGTTGAAAATCATATTGTTGTCTTCTGACCATTTGTATATTTTGTTCGTGTCCCTCTGCAAGGCCTCCACTTCATTTGCATCGCTGATTTTTCTGCTGATCTGTGTATCGTCCGCAAAGGATGCTACTATACTGCTGCTGTTTACTCCACTGTATATGTCTGTTAGCATGATAATGAACAGGAGTGGGACAAGTACTGTACCTTGTGGTACCGAGCTGCGTACTTCTGATTTTGATGATGATACACCTTGAATTTTGACCACCTGTAGACGTTCTCTAATGAAGTTGTAGATCCATTTTCCCACTTTGCCTGTTATTCCCGTACGTTTCTTTTCATGTGCTATTATACCATGATCACATTTGTCGAAAGCTTCAGCAAAATCCTTGTATATGACATCATAGTTTTCATTGCCTAACACTGTATGTAGGATATTGTTATAGTGCTCTATAAGTTATGATAGGCATGATCTTCCTGATCGGAATCCGTGCTACATTTCGTTCAATCTTTCCAATGTTTCCAAGAAGTTATAGATTTTCTCTCTGACTATTCTTTCAAAAATTTTGGTGAGGTAGGACGTCAAGGACACTGGTCTATAGTTCTTTGCTCGAGATCTATCTCCTCCTTTATATATAGGGACGATGTTTGCTCTTTTCAAGATGCTCGGTATTTCTCCAGTGTCTAGGGAGCTTCTCCATATCCAGTATAAGGGTGTAGCTATTTCATTTTTAGTTTTTAATCAGTAGTGCGTTCCATTTGTCCGGAGCTGCAGCTGAATGTGGTTTCATTTGTCCTATAGCTCTCGCTACATCTTCTGCGGTAAAATTAAAGTCTGTTATACACTCTCCTTGCAATTTCTCTTCGAAGAATGAACCTATGTCAGGTATCGCTGTCACTTTTTGGGACAATGAAGACCGATTCATACTGGGCTCTCATGTTTCAGATATTTCTTTTAGATTATCTGTTAGTTCATTATTTCCTTTCCTTAATGGCCCGATGATAGCGCGCGTTTTTGTTTTCCTTTTCGCATAGCTATAGAAGTATTTTGGATTTTCTTTTATTGATATATATAACAACGAAACTATCACTATACTAAACCTAACTAATCGTCAAGGGCGACTGACATTGGGGGTTTTAACCTTCAGGTGATCCATAACAAATAATAAAACCAGCACTTGGTAAAATATCTTGTTTATTCAATCACGACAGTTTCGGGGCAGACTTTCTCCATCATCAGTCAATCTAAAAGAAAAACATTCCATACAAGGTACAAGAACTAAGTTACGCGCAATCCTGCTTATTAATAATGCGTGGCAAAAGCAAGCATAAAGAAGTAAAACCTAAGTTAACATAAGAACCTCCTATATACTTAAACTCGTATAAAATCAAGGTGTGACACAAAATAAAATCTAAATTTGGCATAAAAACCCTGTTCTAACAACGCACATAAAATCAAAGAATGGAATCGGTATTAGTTAAAAAAAAATACTGATTCTATACTTTGATTTTATGTGCCTATTAGAACAGGGTTTTTACGCCAAATTTACATTTATTTTGTCACACACCTTGATTTTATATGAGTTCAAGTATATAGGTTCTTATGTTAACTTAGGTTTTACTTCTTCATGCTTACTTTTGCCACGCATTATTAATAAGCAGGATTGCGCGTAACTTAGTTCTTGTACCTTGTATGGAATGTTTTTCTTTTAGATTGACTGATGATGGAGAAAGTCTACTCCGAAACTGTCGCGATTGAATAAACAAGATATTTTACCAAGTGCTGGTTTTATTATAAGACTCCGCTTCCCAAAGGACAAGTCTATTGCTGATATATATATATATATATATATAATATATATATATATATATATATATATATATTATATATATATATACAGGGCGTCCCAAAAAAATGTATACACACTTTAACAGCTGATAGCTCAATTGATATTTCTTTCTTTCCAAGTTAAACCCATTAGAATTAATAATGGCAGTCAGACTAAGCTTTGAACAAAGGAAATTCATTCTAAAATGCTACTGGAAGTGTGAAAACGCAGTTGAAGTGCAAAGACAGTTTAGGAGGGAGTTTCAAACAGATCCACCAACGCGACTTACCATCACTCGAATTAGAGATAAGTTTGAAGCCGATGGAACTGTTCAGAATGTCCACAAGAAGCGTTCCGGAAGACCACGGACATCGACAAGCCCCACAAAGCAAGAAAGAGTACTGGAAACGTATCACCAAAGTCCAAGAAAATCTGTGCGGCAAGCGAGTCGTGAGGTAGGAATTTCAGAATCGTCTGTCCAACGCATTTTGAAGCGCTCTCAATGGAAAAGTTACATTCCAAGATTAGTCCATGCTATTAATGAAGATGATCCGGACCGAAGAGTGGAGTATTGCGAGTGGTACTTTGCACGATGTGGATGTGGATTGGACGAAGGGATTTCGTAGAATACCCTCCGCGTTCACCAGACCTCACACCACTAGACTTTTTTTTATGGGGATACTTAAAAGACAAAGTCTACGCTATAAAACCTGCAACAGTCGCTGAATTGAGAGCAGCCATTGAACGAGAATGCACACAAATACCAAACGAAATGTTTCGTGATGTTTGCGATTCCAGTGCTTCGCGTTATCAGCAGTGCCTGGACCAGAACGGACGTCAGTTTGAAAATAGGCGTTGACAAAACAATTAAATAATGTCTGTAGATTCTATTACATTTTGAAAATGAAATGTATTTTAATAAACACTGCCTTTATAATTATTTAAAGTGTGTATACATTTTTTTGGGACGCCCTGTATATACCCCGGTTTTCGCAAGAGCTATGTTCCTCAGACTCATTACAAATGGCGAAATTGCGAATAACGAATAATTTTTTCCCATATACTGTAAATACATGTTTTATGGGGGGATGCGTTCCGGTGGCCATTTTTCAGAAGGTAAGATGTTTGGATACGTTCCCATACTATACATAAAAGCAAGTATAAACCACAAATACAGACCTGTATTAGCAGAGTAAATTATGAATAACATCAATAAAAGAATAAACATACCGGTAATGTACTTTTATTTCCTCAAACCACCCCCGACTCGCACAAAGTTTCACCACCACTGCGCTCACCTTCACCAACGACTTCCTTCCTCAGTCAGAGCTGGGCACTTGCGGTTTTTTTTGCGGTACTGCGGTACTGCGGTACTACCGCACTACCAAACCGGTACCGCATAACGCAGTACCGCAAAGGATCGCTGAAAGTACAGAATCCTCACATCTCGCCACAAAGACGGTGCCTTTTCTTGAATAATGGCTTGCGATACGGGCATGCTGCGCTGCGTTCGGTAGCAAGCGGAATTGTGAATTATTTTTTCCCTTATCTGGCATTGCGAATAGCGGAATTTGGTGTCAAAAAATATATTACGTATAAGCGAAGCTACGAATATCGAAGGTATGAATAACGGGGTGTGTATTATATATATAATATATGCGCCTCGGTGGTGTAGTGGTTAGCGTCGCTGACTACCAATCCATCGGCCCAGGGTTCGAGACCAAACGGCAGCCGGCGCGCAGCAAAACCCAGCTGTTCATCCTTCCATACAATAAAGAAAGTGGTTGGTAGATAAATGGGTATCCTAGGTGGCCTAGTGGTTAAGACGCTGGGCTGCTGATGGGGTGTGGTTCGGATTCCACGTTAAACTGTAGGTCTAAGGTGGAGTGAAAAGCTTGACCTTCGTCAGAATGAACAATTCGGGCGGAAGCTAACCAAAGGGTTTATATATATATATATATATATGAACGTACCGGCACGGCGTACCAGTACCTTTTAATGAAATTACAATAAAAATAAAACGATTTCATCTTTCATTTATATTTCTGCTCGATTTTTACCGCACCTTTAATTGTTCAATTGCCATAACAGCCACCCTGTATATATATATATACACACACACACACAGGGCGAGTCAAAAGTTTCCATACATAGGCAAAATGGTCAAGATAAATAAATTATTATTTATTTTTTATTTTTTTGCAGGTGATGTGCTGAGATGCCTTTGTATGTGCATTCAGTGTAATGGTGCCCACATAGAGCATATTTTGTGACTTACAAGTGATTGCATAATAAAGTGACAATTTTGCCTATGTATGGAGACTTTTGACTCACCATATATATATATATATATATATATATATATATATATATATATATATATATATATATATATATACTAGCTGTTATGACCAGCACTTGCATTGGGTGGGCTGATTGTATTAAATTTTAATTATTCAAATCATTTTTTTATTTTCCGTCGTATCCCCCCGTAATTGGGGGGCCTGTGGTTCCCCAATTAGTGGGTTCAATTATTTGGTCAATAAAGCTATAATCATGAAAATCTTAGGTTTCACAAATCTTGACACAATGTGAAGCTCAATATTTTCATGGTTACTTTCTCTTCAAAAGTCTTATTGCGGTGCTGGGACCTTCGGGCCCAGTAATTACAACGCTTGGTATACGTATTCTTTTCTATAGTTTTATTGATCAAATAAATGAATCGACAGTAATTGGGGGACCGCAGGCCCCCCAATTATTGTCCATTGTTAACCAACCTAACCTGACCAAATACAAAATTATTTCCTCAACCTTCTTTTCCTTCTAATATTATCCTATTTTAAAATTTTTAAAAACCAACCAACCAACCATTTATATAGTAGATATTTAGAGACCCGAAAGTTAACAAATGGACAGACAAAATGACACACAACTTTGCTTTTATATATAGTAAAAAATATAATATGTATTTTTATATATATAATCTCTAAACTGTTTAGAGCAATAACACACACACACACACACACACACACACACACACACACACACACACGCTTATTGACAAGCCTTGATATTTACCGATGGAAAGGTCACTTTCTCACTCGAATAAATTGGTGATACTGGCTTTGACGACGAACTATAAATCACAAAAAAAAAAAATTGACTTTTAAATATTATAAAAGTCTTCCGTAGAAGCTGTTCTGCTACTCCAGATTAATAAATAAATTAGCGCCACTTATTCTATAATATTTACATAAATGATAACATTAATTATAATGATAATAGTGATAGTACAGTTATAATGATGACAACTGAATTCACACTATCAGATTCTTGTAAACGCTGCCACCATATATATATATATATATATATATACATACACACACACACAGTATCGTACAAAAGTCAGAGACCATTGTCGATCTGATAACTGTTAGATAACACTGGCCAACAAAATGAAACTTTTTTTCTCATCACAAACATGATCACACTCTTCCTAATGCATCTTTCGCGCTGATTCCGAATCTGGTTTTATTTTTTTCTAGCACGTATAGTTATATAGATACACTGGTTTTGATATTTTTAAGTTTTTGATATTGCTATAAGAAAATTTATGGATGTATAGATCACACTTAGGAATGCTAAACAACAAATACATCATATACCTTATTCAATGTACTTATAAATAAAGAATATATACATTATTTTATTAAAAGCGCTGTGAGTGTGATTTCCTTTTGTAAATTTGGCCTGGATTGTCACGATACAGCATCCAACAATGGTCCGCCATCATGCTTTCATTCCAATATCCTTGGTAGCGCTTCTCCATCATCTGAATATCTTGATGGAAGCGCTCTCCTTGCTCGTCACTCACTGCACCAAGGTTTTCAGGAAAGAAATCTAAGTGGGAATGCAGGAAGTGAATTTTTAACGACATTCGACACTCCATTTCTTTGAAGGCATGAAGGAGGTTCTTGACTCCATCCTTATACGCAGGTGACTTGTTGCTTCCAAGAAAGTTTTCACATATCCATTTGAACGCCAGCCAAGCCTTCAATTCCAGCGGACTTAGTACTTTTTCAAATTCAGTGTCATTCAAAACCTCCCTTATTTGTGGCCCAACAAAAATTCCTTCCTTCAATTTTGCTGCAGTAACCTTCGGAAATTTCCTTGAAAGGTATTGGAACCCTTCAGAATTGACTTTACCCATTGCTTTAACAAATTCTTCATTAAACCAAGTTTAATGTGAAGAGGTGGCAGATAGATCTTTTGGGGATCCACTAAAGGGACAGACTGGACATTGCTTATCCCTGGGACATATGTATACCTAAGTGGCCAGTCACTTTTGGTGTAATGTTCTATAGTGGCGCGACTGTCCCACAGGCAAAGGAAACAACAAAATTTTGTGAATCCTGACTGCATACCCATAAGCATTCCTATAACTTTTAGATCTCCACAAACATTCCATTGATGACTGTCGTATTTGATTGCCTTAAGTAGTATATCCATATTGTCATATGTCTCTTTTAGATGGATGGAATGGGCAATGGGGATGGATGGCATTATATTACCATTATGCAAAAGAACTGCTTTCAGGCTTCTCTGCGACGAATCAATAAAGAGGCGCCACTCAGATGCCACATACGTCTGAGATATGGCTGTAAATAGTCCATTGATGTCATGGCAATAACAGAGAGGACCGTCTACTGAAAAGAATGCTGTTAATTCAAAATTCCGCTTTCGGTAGTAACTAGTAGGTACGAACATTGTTCTCAAGTAAATTGTTCTCCTTTAGTCTTGAGGCGAGAAGCTCTGATTTCTCTTTAGACAGCGACAAGTCTCTAACAAGATCATTCAACTGTCCTTGGGTTAACTTTTTAGGCTCTAAATGTCTACCTTCAAAAGTGTACTCTGGTTCTGTAGATAGTCCGGAAACGCCAGTTGCACCTTCATCACTTTCCATGTCATCTATGATAGAATCTAGCCTATCACTTGGGGGAATTGGAATGGGCAATGTTTCGTCATGTTTTACTGGTCTACGTGCTGAATCCAAGTTTGGATATACAATCTGGTGTTTGTTCTTGGCAGAAAACCCCATTAAGTTCACTACAAAAATAACAGTCTTCATGATGATCTCTCGGCTCCCTCCATATCATGGGTATGGCAAATGGCATTGAAGCTTTCTTTTTGTTAAGCCAATCACGTAATCCATTTGAACAGCCAGAACAGATATGATGT
This sequence comes from Bathynomus jamesi, assembly GCA_023014485.1. Taxonomy (NCBI): domain Eukaryota; kingdom Metazoa; phylum Arthropoda; class Malacostraca; order Isopoda; family Cirolanidae; genus Bathynomus; species Bathynomus jamesi. The sequence goes on along the minus strand of JAJOZX010009157.1, from coordinate 19,690 downwards.
GGCGCCCATGGTTTATCTTGGTCACCTAGATGGCAACCAAAGTATAGCTTGTATATTTTCTTAATGTCGGTTGTAATACTTCGTCGCTGTTTTATAGTTGTCAACTGGCCGCATACGAAACAGAACTTGTCGGGGTCATTCTTACATTGTCGAGGCATGTTGACTGACCTGAGCAAACTATAAATTAAAAAAAAATGTACACCAACTTGACACAACAAGTTCTTGGACTGGACTGATCTTTTGACACAAAAAGCACGGCGTTGTTGCCTGAATCACAATGCTGCTAGACGTAAAAGCTCACACCTGAAATACATAAGATGTATAATTAAGATAATTGAAATAAATAAGATGAATAAACTAAAAAAACACAATAAAATAAACACAATCAAATGTTGAAATATTAGTATTTTGCCTATTTAAAATGGTTAAATCTGTGTAGTTATATATATGCCTTCATCTTGAAAACTATACGTGCTAGAAAAAATCTGAATGCAGTTTTGGAATCAGCGTGAAAAATGCTATCCAGTCACCACAAAGTTTACTCTGATGAAAAATCTTTGTTGACCAGTAATCTGTCATATAAAAATTGGTTTTGATACTAAAATACATATTAACTTGAACCTCTGGTTCATATTAACATATAGCCAAGTTATTACTTAGGTGTATAAAGTTGTATAAGCTGGATGACCCTCTAGTCTGCATAAATTGGACTCGAGGGTTGATTTATTATATTACTTATAACGCATGTGTTTAAAGATCTAGCGAACTTTTATTTATGATGGATCTGCAGTAAATGCTCCGAAGCTATTGTTATATCATTATTTACAATTAGAAGTATTGACATATTCACTTAAATTCTGAAAAACAAATTTATCCAAAACGTTTCTCATTATAATCCTAATTCATGCTGTTTTTTTCTTTCACAAGCTTAAGAAATGACGAAACGTACAATTTCTGATGATTAGATATAAAATAATACATTTTCATGGTGAGGGACTGAGTCAAAGAAAAATAAGTGAATCTACAGGCGTTTCCAAAACTGGTGTAAAAAAAATCTTGGCTCGTCACAGATCAAATGGAACCCCAGCTGATCGTCCTAGATCAGAGGGGCCCTCTAAGCTTTCTCCATCTGATCTACAATATCTAAAGATTACTTCCTTTCGAGACAGACGCAAATCCAGCACTTTACTCGCAGCAGATCTCGAAAAAACAACAGGTGTTTCAGTTGATCCCTCTACTGTACGAAGGAAGCTTAACTCAGTAGGTCTCAGATGTCCAATAATTGTGTTCCAAAGCATATTTTCTTTTCTTCTCCATTTCCATTCCTTAAAAGTGGCTTTTTTGCTGCAACACGTCCTTTAAAACCTACTGAGTTAAGCTTTCCTCGTACAGTAGAGGGATCAACTGAGACACCTGTTGTTTTTGTTCAAAATGGTAAAAAATTCTAGGAAACCATAAAGCCAAAGACTATAGAACAATTGGTAGCCACATGTTAAAATGCTATAAAAAACTTGGTTGCAACGAGTGTAAAAGTGCACTCCCTTCAGTTACTTGGAGTACTTCCCTGAGAATCTTGGAGCGGTTAGTGAAGAGCAACGTGAAAGGTTCCATAAAGACATAAAAAACCTGGAAAAAACGATATCAAGGCAGATGGAATGTCAACATGATGATGGCTGACTACTATTGGTGTTTGAATAGAGATGTTTCCGAACAAAACTTTCAAAAAGACATCTAAACAGAGGAAATTCACCCAAATTTGATGATGTATATAGCCAAAGAAAAGTAACCTAAAATGATTCTTTCTGTAAATTTTATGGTATTACTGTTCTTTTACTCAGATTTAAATAAAGTTCTTTTGGTGTGAAGTTGAAAGTTTTTAATTGGTTTCTAAATGTTTTATCTAATATTGGGTTTATATCATGCGCATAAAATAAAAAGTTTTATTATTAATTTTGAGAGAAAATCTGACGTGATAGCAAAAATCTGATACGGAGTCAGCACCCCCAAATTGTATTATTCCACCTATTTTCAAAGAAATTTTTTTTTCATTTGTATACTGGTGTAATCATAGCAATGAAGAAGTCTATCTGCGTCACAAAAATGACAGAAGAAATGGTTTCTTAAAAGTGTCGAGATAATTCATCATTATCCATGAACCCAGAATCACAAAACTTGCACAGAGGATGACCTCAATGACTTTTATCATCCGAGTCTCCAGCACGACCATGCTGGGCTAGCTACAATAGAAGAGAGGGTGAGCTTGGTGTTAATATATGGAATACCAGGTACTATAAATCGATATGATGGAATACCAAGTACTACAAAGCGATGAATCGGTACGGAATTTAAATTCTGGTCCGATTCATCGATTTGTAGTACCTGATATTCCATACATTAAAACCAAGTTCACCCCTCATCTATTGTTAATATCGCAGCCATCCGCTACCTAAAAGAAAAAAAAATAATATAGTCAACACGGAAAATTCCTATGGTGCGCGACTTTTTCGCCACCCTGTATATTAAAATACACATTCTGAAAGAGCATCATTCATAAGCTTTCCTAATACCATCCTCTGCAAAATAAATGGAATATCACACTCACATTCTACGTTCCGATAATGAATAGATGTGAATGGTTGAATCTCCCAAATAAATCCAACCATAGCCATGTCTTTACGGTATACACGATATTCAGTTCTTCCACAAAGAACTCTCATGGGAGTGAGGCATTCGTGAAAAACCGGATGATCATATTCCCAATGCTGAAAATTTCAGCTACACGAAAGCAAACTACCTGTATTTCATCATCATTCGACGAATTTTTTTTTAACTTCTTGCTTATCGTTTCTTGACATATTTGTAGGCTCAATATTAAAGTTCATTTAAGTTCAGAGACAAAAATCTGGGTATTTCGGTTTGTCTCCACTGCCGTATGATCAAAAGTCCTAGCAATTAAGCAAAGTGCGCGCGCGTATATATATATATATATATATATATATATATATATATATTATATATATATATATATATATATATATATATTATCTCCATGCAAGATGCAGATTTTCTTGCGTTTCAACCAGCGCACTTGATCTAACAGATGGAGCCAGTAATATTTTAAAACTAGCTGTCCGACCTTAACGCCCTTCTCGACACACCCTGTAGTTATTCAAAGCGAGGGCTTGAATCCCGAGAGACATTGTCGTAAAATTAACTGAGGTGCGAGTGAATTTGAAAGAGGAAAAGTGTTCTGCCAAAAAGCATTTCTGGTTAGTTTCTGTTGGGAGTAAAATATTTAGAATTTGTATAATTATTAATTTAAATAAATAATACTATAAGGTAAACGTACGACAAAAATGTAAAAATTGAGTAAAATATTTTACATTGTGTAGTGACGTCACTCGTTCCACCTACTTCCACGCATCTTGCTCAGGATTACGCGGGCCTTACCTCCAGCAAAAGGGCGTCACGTGATTGCGCAGTAGCTTCGGTTCTATAGTACACCTGCGTGGCACCATCTTAGATCATGCGAGTTTTGTGTGGCCAATCGCGCTCCTTGATTTCTAGTGACGTCGCGTTTCCTTTGACAGAACCAGTAATTTCAACCACTCGCGCACCAGTAAATTGAAACGTCACGTATTTTGTCAGGCGAGAACACGTGATATAGATGTCCGCGCGAGATCATTGCTTTCCAACATTGTTAATTTAATAATAACGGAATAAGAATTTAAACAACAGGGCCATTCAGATAGTTAAATAAAGTACGAGAGCCACTCAATATATTTTGTCCCACCTTTTTTTTTTTCTTTCAAAGTTTCCTTGCAAGTTCCAGAAATTTTGTACACTAGTAGTTACGTACCTTTTTTACAAGTTTTTATTTTTCCACACAGTCTCCATCATTTTCTACGGCTTTCCTCCACCTCGAAACAAGGGCCTTTGCTGGTAAAAGTCCTCTGGGTTCCGCTAGAGCCACCTCTTAACCTGCTCAACAACCTCATCGTCACTCTGAAACTTTCTTCCACGAATAGCATCCTTCTTTGGCCCAAACAAATGGAAGTCTGAAGGTGCCAGATCTGGGTTGTATGGAGGGTTGGGTAACACAGTCAAGCGCATTTTTGTGATGGCCTCTTTTGTTTGCAAACTGTTGTGTGGTCTTGCCTTATCGTGCAAAAGGACGTCTTCCAGTTTTCTCTCCGGTCGAACTCGCTTTATACGTCTCTGGAGTCTCTGTAGGGGAGCAATATACAGGGTGTCCGAGAATTATCTGTACAATGTTTGGCTGTTATTAAAAGTCAAACATGAAGTGTAGAAATTCGAGTGTTGTCCCATTTTACAGAGAATCTCATTAAGTTTTTTCTGATGCCAAGTTTTGACAAGTTTTTTAGAAATTCCAGTGTGTCCGAACATTATCTGTACAATTTCATCTTTTAATAAAATTCTTGATAACACACGTAAAATTCTTGAACAAGATTATTTAGAATCTGTATTTTCAAGTTTCTTTTATTAAAGTAACGTTGTTACAAACATTCGATATGTGCACCATTAGTGATTCGCAAAACATCCAATCGATACTCCAAATGTTGCCATGTACGCTGCAGCATATCCACATCAATTCGCTCAATAGCAGCTGTGATTCTTGCTTTTAAATCATCAATGTCTGTCACCCGCGTACATTTCTAAAAAAACTTGTCAAAACGTGGTATCAGAAAAAACTTAATGAGATTCTCTGTAAAATGGGACAACACTGGAATTTCTACACTTCATGGTTGACTTTTAATAACAGCCAAAAATTGTACAGATAATTCTCGGACACCCTGTACTGTATGTCTCTGAGTTGGTTGATTGTCCTTTCTTCATAATGTCCACCAGAATCATCCCTTTCATGTCCCAAAAGATGGTGGCCATAACCTTTCCTGCAGAGGGAGCCATTTTGAACTTTTTCTTGCGTGGTGAGTCTACGTGATGCCACTCCATGGATTGATGTTTTGTTTCAGGTTCAAAGTGGTGTACCTAAGTCTCATCTCCAGTCACAATTCGTGAAAGGAAGTCATCCCCTTCTGTCTCGTATCGAACCAACGACTAAGAAACAATTTCTTTTCTTTGGGCTTTGTGATCTTCAGTCAGTTGGCGAGGAACAAATCGTGAACACACTTTTGAGTATCCCAGTTGCTGAATTATCGTATTCACACTTCCTTCACTAATTCCTAGCTCCAGCGATAGCTCCTTGTATGTGACGCGCCGATTTGATCGAATGATGCTGTTAGCACGTTGCCCAGTGGGATGTGACAGCCGACGCCGGGCGACCGGCTCTCGCTCTCAGCACCGGCCCTAGCAAATGCGAGGCCTAATTCGAGATTTTTAAAGTGGGACCCCCAAGGTTAAAGTTACCTACCCATAGTGGATGCATGCTTACTGAAAGAAAAGAACAATGATTCAACAACAAATATAATTTATTTTGGATGTGATCACAAGGAAACCTTTCTAGCTTTCATAGTGGCAAATTCGGCAATGAGGTCTGTATAGTTACAGTTTCTCGCAATGTCGTTTTCAATGGAGAGGATCACCAGATTACCGAGTCTATCCTGCAGTAGTTCTGATTTAAGCCGTATTTCATGCCGTATTTAATTTACCACTCAAAACCAAAAAAAATTTTTTATACTGTACTCATATTTACGGGGCCCCTAATAGCGCGGGGCCCAAAGCAGCCGCTTTGCTTGCTTTGTCCAAAGGCCGGCCGTGCTCCCTCTCCGATGATCTCACACGTTTAGACCAGCGTCCAACTGTGTTTCGATCAACAGCATCATTTCCGTAAACGTTTTGTAGATTTGTGAATATTTGCAACTGTTTCCTTCTCTGCAGTTAAGAACTCGATAACAGCTCTCTGTTTACGACGCACATCACTGTTAGACGCCATTTTCGAAACTGCGTTAACCATCGATTTTATACAAGAGCGTTTAAAGGCGGTTTTATACAAGGAGGGGAGGTTCAAACTGGAAAAATCTGGTTATGTGAAGCGCAGAAAGTTCAAACTTACGGCCCAAAAGACATTTCAGCCCCATGGCCTATTATTTAGCTAAGAAAAAAGGGTGGGGCAAAATATATTCAGTGCCCCTAGTAAAAGGGGTTACAATTAATTATAAATTTTAGTATAGAGAACATGTTTTTCTAAGTTAAAAGGTATGTTTGATGAAAGAATTAAAGAAAATCTGATTCGATGAGTCATAACTGCAGATGATTATCCTGGAAAGCCGTTATAAAAAGGCAGAACGCGAGCAGAGAAAAAAAGATTGGGACGATTCTAGGTAATCCAATTCGGCCCATTCGGACTTTATTCATTTCATTATTCCAATCAATTTTTATTTTTGTTCAAATGTCCACCAAACATGCGGCGGCGCAACCTCCCAAAACAGATCGGCACAGAGTAATGTTTATATAGAAATTTTGCGTACTTCCCAAACAATAGCTCCCGACTGACGACTTGAGTCGTCACGAACCAAGACGTCAGTCGTGAGTCGCAAGACGATCTGTGCGGGGCCGGCCCAAGTGTTGAACATTTTGAGGGTTAGTATCATACACTTTGTCTTTCAGGCATAAGTTTTACTGAGGGGGGGGGGCAGAAAAAATTTGCTCTACAAATTTTCAGGGTACCCTGATTTCCGCATAAGCACTATGGGTAGCATTAAATAACACAAAGGTTAGAGTATGATTAACACACATTAAAGCCTTTTTTATATAAAAAACATTACAATTTACAAAAAGAAGATAAAATTTTGCTACAACATTTCTAAATGACAAACAAAGCTACGGCATTGCAGTTGATGTAGAATTCAGTAAGTCCTCAACTTACGTTTTAATTATTAACTACAAGTATAGTAGCAAGTAATTAATTCACCTCAAAGAGTAAAAAAAAAGTGTCAGGAAAAATCTGCCCTGAAAATTTCAGCATTTGCCCTGAAAATGCTCAATTCTCTAGTCCTGGGGGGGGCTGCACCCCCAAATCCCCCACCTCATACGCTTACGCCTGAAAACTTCAGGTACCCCAACAGACAGAAGTACAGTAGTCCGGAGGTGTAAGATCAGGTGACCTTGGAGGATGATATTCAGTGGTGGTTCCACGAACACCTACCTCTCCACAACTCAGGAAGCTCTGCATCAAGAAAAACCTCATGTTTGCTTGTAAATAAATGGTGGTCATTTTGAACATTTAACATCAAATAACGATTAAATGTTCTTACATGCTTGCTTACGTACATAGTAAAAGTTCTTGTTTATGAAGTTCAATTCGTATCTAAAATAAAACTTCAAAATGTGTCTACATTACTTTCAATCACCCTGTATATAGAAAATGAATACAAAATGTATCAAAGATACATATCTGTATAAAAATGTCTATATAAAAATATACGGATCACCTGAAGATCAGGGCCCCCAGCCTTCGTTAGTTAGCCTTATAAGGCTAACTAACGAAAATATCACGACTTAACCTAATCAATCGTTAGGTCAACTGTACGCCCTTGACGATTGGTTAGGTTAAGTCGTGATATTTTCGTTAGTTAGCCGTATAAGGCTAACTAAAGAAGAGGCTGGGGGGCCTTGAGCTTCAGGTGATCCAAATATACATATCCACAAGATTGTTTTTTAAAGATCTAATTATTTCAGTATTTCTCCAAACCTCCATCGGTATCTACTTATCCATATCTCCAAATTCCTCCTTATCTGAATGCCCAGTCAGGAAAAATCTGCCCTGAAAATTTCATAACCTTCACTCTCAACCTTCTGACCAAATCTTTCTGGACTAACTCCGAAAGGATCTTGTAATAGATGTTGATCTTTCGTTATTTTGTAAAAGACACGTAAATAATTCCCCTTTTACGAAACGTGAATGAAAAATAAAAGCTCTTTTCAAAGGCTTTTTAAAGGCTTTTTAAGGGCTTTTCCGATCGCTTTCAAAGGCCGGATACGCAACTAATCCCCTGTAGATTTTCCTTCTACTTCTACTACAAATCAGATTATTTTCGGTTTACCTGGGTTTCCATTGGGACAACCCCCTCCCCCAAAACGATATTATATATATATATATATATATATATATAATATATATATATATATACACGGTCTCTTATAAGTTTATAAGTGCGGTCTCATAGGAAAATTTATTTTAAATTAAATTTACAAAAGTAATACATTAAAACTAAAACAAATGTTCAAACTGATGTCTTGTTTTGGGACTTTTTTGGGGTCGCAGGTAGACTAACACGCAATGGCTAATATGGAAGAGAGTTACACTCCGGAGGAGTTTTTGTTTTAATGTATTGCTTTTGTAAATTTAATTTAAAATAAATTTTCCTACGAGATCGGACTTATGGGACACCCTGTATTATATATAATATATATATATATATATATATATAATATATATATATATATATATATCTCCAAAGATCAAAGCAGTATGTAAAATTCATTTGGGATGATGAATAACAAACTGATAACATGTTAAAAATATGAATAGTCTTTGTTGTCGCTAACGGATGCTGCAAATTGAGTGATCTTATCTAATATACCTTCTGAATACGATGTAATGATACCTTTAAAAAACACCTTTCTTTTTTAAAAATCCAAAAAATCTGCATACTTTGAACTCATTTTCGGTTAATAATAAAATCAAAATTAATAATTAATTAATATATAGTAACTATATATATATATATATATATATATATATATATAGGGGGGGGACGTACGAGTGCATTTAAGGAAAGTGGATGTACAGGGCTAGGGTAAAGTGTGGTGGAGTGAGGCTCTTGAGGCACTCAAAAGTGAACTTTTAATCCCCTTTAATTCCTTTAATCCCATAAAGGACCTGTTAGTGTTTTTAATCTGTTAATGGCTCTTTGATCCTCAAAGGAAGACAGGGCAATGTAAAACTATTTTTATGTTAAATGATCTCTTATATTTTTACTATATATATATATATATATATATATATATATATATATATATATCTCTCCAGCACTCCTTACTACCGCCAACGTACCGCAGCCACCCAGACAACACCCATGTCCCGCCTTACTCTGCCGATAACCCCCCAAAACTTAACCATGCCCACGACAAATATTAAAAGCATTTAAGGAGAGTGGGCTTGTGATACAAGTTAAGAGGAAAAAGAGGAGAGAGAATAAATATAAATTAATTCTACAGAAAATTTTATTTTACAGTAAAATATCTCACGAAGTAGAAAAATTTAAGAATTTAAAATAAAAAGTAATATATCATTTAGAATGAGGGGAAAACCTTCCTCACCCGAATCTACAGCCAGAGAGAGAATACGAACGAATTACAGCCAATAAAGTTACCGAAGGCCGTTTTGACTTTCTGCAGTGAATGAAAAAAGACAAGAAATTAAGCACTGATTTGGCCGGGTAAACAATCCATATGGGAATAGATGTCAAAACAAAACAGACTTAAACAGGTATTCACCAGCGGAAGGTGACTAATAAACACCCGCGTGTGTGTGTGTGTGAGAGAATTTCATACTAGGTAGTTTAAATATACTTACCAAGAATCAACAAAAACTATTAGTATGACATATTAAAACTAATACAGCAAATCTTTTTGAAGAACTTCACAAACTTAGATAATAATCGTTACTAAATTCATTATCAGTATTCAAACTACATCAGTAATATTATAAATAATTTCTGTTAATACCTCTCTCATTGCAAAAACATTTGTTTCAACTCCTTTGGCCAAAGCTGTGTGTATATATATTATATATATATATATATATATATACACAGTAAACCCTCTCTATCACGAAATATATAAACAAAATTGCTGTCGTTGTAGAGGTTGTTCGTTATAGAGGTTTTCCTTTGCCGATACTGTAGTGTATATTTTAATGACCTATTTAGACCCTCGTTAGTTATTTAGACATACCTTATATACGGTAGTGCTGTATACACTGTATTAAATGCATTACTTAAAAATATTTTTTCATAAGGGAGAAACATTCTAGCGAATTATGCATCAGCCAATCAGCATGCAGTTTACTTTCTTGATCGGGGAAATGGGTAGAGACGAATACGCGCAGCTCAAGCTGAGTTAGCGAAAACACCCCCTCCTTATAACGAAATGCGTTTTCGATAGAGAGGTTTTTTGAAATGCCGAAGGTGTTCGGTAAAAAGAAGTTTCGTTATAGTAGACAGGGCTGTGGAGTCGGTACACAAAACCTCCGACTCCTCTATTTTTCAAATGTCCGACTCCTGACTCCTTTCCATCTTTAGTGATTGTAGTGTTCAAACACAGCTGATTTCGTTGGAAGTCTCTTTGCCATTGTGCATTGAAGTTTAGAACAAATAATTTCATCAATAATTTGAAATTAAACTTATCAAGTTATCAGTATCACAATTATAAAAATATTTCCTGAGAAAAAAGTAAGGGTTAATACTGATAATTAATTAAGTATAAATAATAAATATATTTGATTTATATTTATTATTTATACTTAAAATAGTATTTTCAAAAGATTTTATATTGAGGTCGGAGTTGGTACATTTTACCGACTCCGACTCCACCCAAATTGCTTCTGACTCCGACTCCACAGCCCTGATAGTAGAGTGTCATTATTAAGAGGTTTTACTATATATATTGCTGGGTTTTGAACAAACGTTCAGGAACGACTCGTGTTCAACGGCTTTGCAGCATCTCCCTCATTTGGGGGATTTTATTATACCTATTCATCTACCAACCAAAGGAAGGATGAACTACTGAGTATGAGCTACACGCCGGCTGCTATCGACGGGAATTGAACCTGGGACGATGGTTTCGTAATCAACGACGCTAACCACTACAGCTGTGAGGCGCGCGCGCGCACACACACACTATATATTATATATATATATATATATTATATATATATAATATATATATATATATATATATAGTAATAAAATAAACTTTATCTTTCACATATATTTTTTTATAAGATTTGAGCCCCTTTATCTTTTAAATCTTATCGAGCGCGTATTCTAAATTTATATCGACGCTTCTCTGCGAATGATATTAAAACCAGCAAAAGTTATTGAATTTTTGCCATAGAGAAAGACAGCCAGAATCAAATCTATGAAACTCATAAATTTATAACTATATTCGCAGTTTTATTGAGACAATTTTCTCAGAGAGACAAGAACAGCAGCGCGTAGAGACAGTTTCCTCTGAAGTCGTAATGCAAAATTTAGCTGTTTCCAATCTCCAATAAGGTATTGGATACATTTAGGAATTCATTTTTGAGACGAGATTAGTTTTGCTAAAATGTATTCAATTTAACATAACGCCATATGGAGTCTAACTGAAAAAGATTGAAGGGAACCTAAAAACTAATAGAAAACTAAAAGACACGCGACAAAAACTAATAATAAACTAAAAACAACTCGTGTGAAGACTAAAAACAACGAACAAAAACTAAAAAATTGTAGGGAAATTTTTTTTGTATATTTTCTCTCTATTTGCTTTGACGATTTCTGTGTATATCGTTCAAGTCGGCATTCGTGTATCGCGTTTAGTTGGTTTATTAAAAAGTTGCTGTTCAATTTATGCATTAGAAAAAGTTCTGTTGACAGATGGTCCATATGTGATTCATGAGTAAGGATGCAAAAGGTACGCGCGGAAGATTATACAAACATTTTAAAAAATACTATTTTTACTTACTTGCACGGTATTAAGCGAAAGAAATTTATTATAAATTATTGTTAAACATTTCAGTATTTACTTGGTTGTGAGATGTCTTCAGGTAAGGGTTTTTTTTTACGTAGGAAGGAGAGGCCCAGGGCGAGCGCCCGCAAAAACGCCCCTATATATAAGAAGGAAAGAGCCAAAATCAAGGTCTCTGAGGCTCATGATGCCTTTTTTTCAAATTTTGAAAAGATTGTGTAGTGTGCTTAATGCACGTATGCGTAGTGAAAAATAAAGCGAGAACCGTGTGTTTGACAGCATAATGGACTGCTCATACAGTAGATGAGACAAAGATCAGCTAAAGAGGACAGTGACAGGAGAAACGGAAGTTCTAGCACTCTCTGTCTCCTGCCAAACGTCCCCCGAGGACTACTTCCCTGGTCGATTGGTGTCTACAATATCCTCCTGTAAGAGTGCAGTTGATATATTCTGAAAATTTATATAGTGAACCCCCACGATGGGGAGGGGAAAAGTGAACCCCCACGATGGGGAGGGGAAAAGTGAACCCCCACGAGGGGGAGTTACAAAGAGTTACAAGGACAAGAGGAAGCCTCAAAGAGCTTCCGGTCCACTCTGGGAGGTTCCTGTTATTAAACAAGTTTATTTTTCTTTCAACTATCCTAGCAGTAGTAGAAAACTGGATAGAAAAGTAGAAGGCTCTCCCCACCCTCCGCTCCCTCCCTGCCAGAGGCAGGTACGGAAAAAGGTTGAAGAAAATACCTTGACCCTGGAAAAGTAGCCAAGGAAATTTTTACAGGAAAGTGGAGAATATATAAATAGCTCCATATTTAGCTTGCTCACAGAGACACCGTGCAAGCGAACTCTTGCAGAGTTGTTGTTGTTGTTATGTTATGTTTTAGTCTTAAACTATGAGAGTATTCAGTACTTTGTCTAGCCTATTTTTAAACACATTTACACTTTGACTGGAAACAACCTCAGGGAAGTTGGTTCCAGATATTAACTATTTTATAGGTTAAAGAAATTCCCGCAGACAGAGGTCCTAAATGTCTTTAGTTCCAGTTTAAATCCATTATTTCTTGTCGGATTGGCATTAAGTGAGAATAAGTTCCTGTAATCTACCCTGTCTATTCCATTGAGCATCTTGAAGACTTGAATAAGCTGACCCCGCAACCTCCTCGTCTCTAAGCTAAACAGATTTAGGCGCTCCAATCTCCGTTGGTAGCTTTGCATTCTCATTGAAGGGATCAATTTTGTAGCCCTTGTTTGTACTCTTTCTAACCTTTCTATGTCCTTCCTGAGGGATGGAGACCAAAACTGCGCACAGTATTCCAGTTGAGGTATGACTAGTGAATTATAAAGAGACATTACAGTCTCCTTGTTCCGAAACTGGAACTGTCTTTTAATATAACCTAATATTTTTAAGGCCCTCTTTTCGACTTCAGCACAGTGCTTCGACGGTTTCAGATCGTTGCTGATATAGACTCCTAAGTCTTTCTCTAGATCGATCTCAGTCAAGTTCCTTCCCAAGAGAGTAATCGGTCTTCGGGTTTTTATAACCTATGTGCATTACCTTACATTTGTCCAAGTTGAATGGCATCTGCCAAGTAGCAGACCATTCGCCCAACCTGTCAAGATCATTCTGAAGCGTTCTTACGCCCTCCTCAGTACCTACACTACTTCCTAATTTCGTATCGTCTGCAAATTTGGAGATTGTACTTAGAAGCTCGACGTCTATATCGTTAATATAGATGATAAAAAGTAAAGGACCCAGAACGGAACCCACTGGTGACGGGCGCCCACTCCGAAGCCACTCCATTTATTACCACTCTCTGCTTTCTATCTTTTAACCAATCCTCAATCCAGTTGGAAACGAGCCCGGTGATTCCTAGTCCTTTGACTTTAGCCATCAATCTCGCGTGAGAGACTTTGTCAAAAGCTTTTTGAAAGTCGAGATACACTATCTATTGCCCTACTTGCATCGTACAGTGTATGTATATTATGGAAAAACTCCAAACAGGTTTGTCAGACAGGATCTATGTCGCCTAAATCCATGTTGAGAATAAAAAATTAGATTGTTAGATTCAAGGTGATACACGATACGTTTTGTAATGATGGATTCCAACAGTTTGCCGACAACTGATGTTAAACTGATCGGGCGGTAATTACAAGGATTTTCCCAATCACCCTTTTTAAAGATCGGTGTTACATTTGCTAACTTCCAGTCGGTTGGAACTTTCCCTAACTCGATTGATTGTTTGAATATGGTTACTAAGTCGTCAACAACGTTGTGGCTAACCTCATTTAATACCCTTGGAAGAAATAAGTCGGGGCCAGGTGATTTGTATTTGTTCATCTTATCAATTAATTGCTGTACCTCATTTCTCATAAAACTTATGGTCTCTACGGGATGGTCACCGTCATATGTAATCCGAGGACTTGGCACTTCTATTGTGTCTTCCTCCGTGAAGACTGTAACGAAGAACTCGTTTAACATATTAGCTATATCTTTATCACCGAATTTCAGTACGCCATTTCTATCTTTTAAGGGGTCTACAGAATTTGTAATTGGCTTTCTGCTATTAACATGGGCAAAAGATTCTTTAGGGTTAACTTTACAGAGTGAGGCAACTCTAGCTTCTTCATCACGTTTGGCTGATCTAATTAAGGACTTAACCCTCCTACGTAGGTTTATATAGTTTTCTGAATTAGTCTGGTTGAAATGCGACTTAAGTAGTTTGTAGGCTCTATTTCTTCCCGTAATAGCACTGCTAATTTCGTTGTTAAACCATTTCGGCGACTTTGTTGACAAGGAAACTATTTTAGTGGGTATAAAAGTGTTCTGTAATATTCTAAATTGATCCCTGTATGAGCTCCAGGTGACATTGACATCCTCATTTATTAGAACTTCAAGTGTGTCTAAACTACTTCGGAAGCATTCAAAATTTGCTCTCGAGAAATCTAGTCTTTCACGAGTCTTTGTGTGTGTATTAACTGGAACCCTGAGGTCAAACCTAATCAAATTATGATCGCTGTTACTCAAATTTTCACCAATAGTCAGATTAGAGACTAGGTCATCTTCGTTCGTGAATATGAGGTCTGGTTTATTAGTACCCCTTGTAGGACCGTCAACCCAGTGACTTAATAAGTTATCATCTGCAAATTCCAACAGTCTTGAACCCTCAGCATCAGCTGTTTTGTTTCCCAATTTATATTACCACAATTGAAATCACCAAAAATCAAACTGATCTTATTATTCACTATTCTGCTTAATTGGTTATACAAGTTTATATCCTTATCAACAGGGTAGTGAGGTGGCCTATATACTAGAAGTAGATGCACTACTTTATTATTTAGGTTTAGATCAATTCCCAACATTTCATGAGCAGATACGATATTACTGTTTACCGGGTGCAGGGAGTCACGAGCATACAAAAGTACACCGCCGCCTTCCCTTCCGTTCCTATCTTTGTGAAACATTTTGTAACGTACGATTTCAAATTCTCCTACAAAATCTCTTGATTCAGAATGAATCCAGGATTCCGTTATTCCTATGATATCAAAGTTCTCAGTTTTGACAAGCGCTATAAATTCCATTAGTTTGTTTCTAATTGACCTAGCGTTGAAGAGCACAGTTTTGAGAGATTTTAAATTGTGATTTTTCCTAACTGCTGTTGGAGGGGGAGTACGACCGACTGCTGGGGGAGCACGATCAATTGCTGGTTTGGGGGGTCCTAGTTCAAAAAGATTATACAAATTAATGTTCAGTCAATCACCAAACTTCTTTTTCCCCTTCAGATTAAAATGTATCCCGTCCGAACCAAAGTATTCCCCATTTCCGTAGAATGTACGCCAAAAATCGACAAACTTTAGGCCTTTTTTATCACACATGCGTTTAACTCTTTTATTTATGCTAATGGCTTTACTTAGAATATAGTCACTAGCACGCATTCGAGGAAGAATCCCTACGACCATACCCATATCTGTCCTATCCCTAACTTTGTCGGTTAGGATCTTAAACTCTTTCACAATGGACTCTGTCTGCCCTCCTGTCCCTCCCAGAAAAACGTTATTGCCACCAACATGTACATTTGTACAATGATGGGGGCAACTCTTATTCTTGATATTAATTTTGACTAATTCCCTATTATCTGGCTCGTGGCTCGTGGGAAAAGAAGCCCCCACGAGGTGGAGGGGAAAAGTGAAGCGCCCCCCCCACGGAGGTGGGAGGGAAAAAGTGAAGCGCCCCCCCCCCCACGGAGGTGGGAGGGGAAAAGTGAAGACCCACGAAGGTGGGGGGAAAATGAAGCCCCACGAGGGTGGGGATAGTGAACTCCCAGGGGGAAAAATTAATTCCCCCGAAAAAAAATGTTGGAACGACATTAATTTTTCCTCCTTTACTTGTGACCTTGACATCTAGGGCAAGAATCTGAATCTTGTTCGTGTCATATCGTTTTGTAATGATTCGTGTGTGTGTGTGTGTGTGTGTGTGTGTGTGTAGTTTCATCAATTTATGTTTAGTTAAAAAATTATGTCCTGTACCTCCAATTGACCTCTGACCTTTATTTGTGACTGTTGATGCTGAAACCTCAGTCTTGTGATGGTCATATGCGTCTGAAATTTCGTCAGTTTATGTACAGCAGCTAAAAAGTTATGTCATGGACCCCCATTCGAATTTTAACTGCTATTTGTGACCTTGGTCTTTAATGCAGTAAGGTTAGGTCTTGCTAAAAACACGGTCTGGTGATCATCCATGCGTGTGTGTGACGTTTCATTCATTTATGTTGAGTGGTTCAAAAGTTATAGCTCGGGTACGTAAAAGCTCCATTTCACTTTGTCCTCTCTATTTGTGACCTTGACCTTTGATGCAGGAACCTGATTCTTACTCATGACACATCGTCTTGTGATCACCCATAGGAGTGTGAAGCTTCATTTATTTATGTCGAGTGGTTCAAAAGTTATTGCCTAAACACGAAAGTGTGACGAACAGACGGACGGATGGACAAGTACAATCGAGTATGACCCCCCTCCAAAATTTTCCAAGCCCCCAGAAAAAAATAAAGTCCAACAAACTAAGCAACAGAAAACCAGTCACAAACCACCCAACCAATCAATTAACCGCCAACCCCTCCAAAAAATTAATTGTTGAAAGGCTTTTAATGACAAAATTGAATTTGATGACTTGCTGTGTTGAAGTTTCTCTATTAATGTATCGGGTGATTTTTTTACACATTTTAAAAAGTTCATATTTTTTTTTAACTTACTAAATAAACGCATGAAATGAGCCCAGTAAAGCCGAAAACT
Source organism: Bathynomus jamesi (assembly GCA_023014485.1). Taxonomy (NCBI): domain Eukaryota; kingdom Metazoa; phylum Arthropoda; class Malacostraca; order Isopoda; family Cirolanidae; genus Bathynomus; species Bathynomus jamesi. Next base: position 2,695 of record JAJOZX010009157.1, on the reverse strand, counting down.
TAAGGGCCAAATTAAATTAAATAAATAGTCGAGCTTCACAATTATTTATGTCATTGTAAAACCAATGTATTTATTTTATTATTAATAAAGGTTATTCAATCCAATTAAAATGAGAACAAGTAATAGAAACCAATTAAAAACAGTATACTGTACATAACTTTTATAATCAAAGCAACTGCCAACAGTACTAACTTTAATTTTGCATTGCCCTACTTCCCACATTTTTTTCCCTTCTTATCCCTGGTATCTAAGCAATTCTCAGTACAATTCCTAATAGTTATAATGAATTCTTCGTACGTACCAAACATTGGAATATAGTTTGTCACAAAATTTCTAGTACAAAACATGCTCTATGTAACATCCTCTCAGCTCACGATATTTACACGACACTTTTCGACGGAAAAGTCCTGGCCAACATATTTCCCGCAGTTTCATTCAGAGTTGCCACTCTTTTGTGAAATTCCCCGTTGTCTTCAGATTTTCTAGGTACTTTTATAAAAAATTTCCAGGTATTAAATATTTTTAACAAATACTGTACATTAAGTTCGGGGAAAAAGGGTAATACACACCCACATACCATCCAATTTATTACCAAATTTTCTTTGCTAGATTTCATTGACTAGACTTTGATATATTTACCTTTAATGTGGCTAACTACAGACTGTCGTCCTATATTACTTAATTCAAAAGGTTTTACCCAAATTCTGCAATATGGCTGGAGTGGCTTTGCATCAACAGGCTTTAAAAATGATGCCCATTCTGGATTTAGTTTTGGATCACTTCAAGTTGCATTGAAACTAAATTTATTCAACTTATTCAAGTAAATCTCTACAGAACTTTACTCCATAAAAGCCTGCAAAACCCTGATAAACCCCTGTGACTTTTATCTGTGGAGTTATTTCAAAGATAGTGTGTTCAAACAGAATCCAGACACAATAGAAGAATTGAAAGTCATCAATTGAATAAAAAAAATCTCAGATTTCAAGAGATACTTTTGCCCAGAATACTGCAACATTATTGTCGTTGTTTATGCCAAATAGTTAATAAGCTGACAGGACATCACATAGTGCATGTTTTGCACGAGGGGACTAATTCCCCATGTGTAGAGAAGGTATAGTAAATGCTCTTATTAAATGCTTTTATTTCAGTTAATAAAAAAACCCACTTTTAAAGTATCCATCAGATGTTTTTAAAAAAAATCATCCCATACTTTATTACTAAGAGACAAACACTTATTTGTCATGGATAAAAATCGCTTAAATGGCGAGGTAGATTTATATACCCAGCAGTTAGTTGTCACTTCTCTGTAGATCATCCTTTCTATATACCAGTCCATTGGATACGGGATATGGTATAGGGTATGGTAAAAGTTAGAGAGTAAAATATAAGCTGTAGTGGGTACATAGGTATTGGGTATATAGTATAAGGTCTATATAAGTGCAAACAAAAAGACTAACTACCCTTTCAGAACATTATAGAAGGAATAAACTAATTATTACAGCTACATACACACGTACACATATATACATACACATATACGTACGTACACACACACTATATACATATCTTAAATATACTTAATAATAAAATTGCTTTAATATCGACGTAAATCGATAAATCAAGGAGGCAAACATTAAACATTTAAAAGGTCGAACCCAATTCGCTAATTCAATTATTATACCCAATACCCAGTGTTTATTAAAACAAGTTCGTATTAAATGTTAACATCAAACTAATGAGATGTTAACATCCTCAAAGACGCAAAGAAAAATTGAATTAAAACTTAGATATTAAAACACTTTTATTAATTACAAAGTTAAGCCTGAGATAACAGCTGCAGTCCCCCACTAGAGCTCATTTGCATATTAGCCCTTAAGTAATGGAAAAACTTGGATTCTCAGATATGGCTCTGCACCATTCGACTTTAATTATTTTAATGAGAATAAAATGGAAATTACCGGAAAAAAATACCCCGAATTAGATTGAGTGCGAAATTGTCTGTACACACACACACACACAACAAAACTAATTAACCGAATTGAAATTAACCTTAATACTATCGGACAGAGAAAGACGTGGATAAGAGTTTCGGACGCAATTGAGATCGAAAGATGGTTTATATTAAGTAATTAATAGTGAGGTACCCGCTAATCTAATCTAGCCTAGCCTAGCCTAGCCTAGCCTAGCCTAATAGTTGCAGATCTGAAGGAACATACAGAGAGTCTTGAAAAAAGTCTGTACCCAAAAGGAAATACACTGAAATTCGTACTCGATGGGAAAATAAATCTATTTATGAAACACCACAAATCATAACTATTCAAAATATTGTCCATCAAGTTGAAAAGACGTTCATATAATTAATGAAAGTAATTCCCATTGAGCGAATATTTTCGTACACCCTGTAATCATCATTTTTAAAAAGTTATAGCATTTCATACGATACGAGCATCGAATAATTGTAATCATAATGGTTTTGATAACATTAACATATATTCAGATGTAGAATTTTTAAATTTAAGATTTGCAACGTAACTTACGCTCTTTGAGTGCTGCCCAATCCGCAATTCCACGCCCTGTCTTCAAGAATACTGCCGGATGTTTACCTGGAAAAGAGGTTTTATGTATTAGCGCAAGACTGGTTTTAGTGTACACTTATAAGCATTCGTTATAAATGTCAATATAGGTTTTGACTAAT
>JAJOZX010009156.1:145000-173658 GCA_023014485.1 Bathynomus jamesi | reverse complement strand
AGCTTCAGTCGACGAGTAACAGTGGTTTTCTCGTTACGTTGGAGGTTTACGACCATCTTCCGTTTGGTCTCGGCATCGACTCTAGGATCAAAGAATGCAAGGCCGATGAGATATCTCCAAGATACCACAGGTACGTGAAGAGCTGTGGATTCTGCTTTGGAAATGGTCTGATTTGGTACTTTTGCAAGATTTTAAGAAGCAGAATATCGTTGAAAGGAGCGTCGATTCCGCCGGGGGCCTCGTTCCAGAAACGTGCGTTGACCAAGGCGATAAACAGGGAGAGCTCGGTGTATTCTCCGTCTCACATGCTGTCAGCTGTAGTTGATGCTTGAACAGATAAATTTTGAGGACGTAGGTGGCCTTGGCCATCCAGCGTGCATGGGTGAGTTGGTCCTGGAGCGCGGACCTTGACTTCTTTCTCATCGCGGCACCCGAGGAAAGTGAGGCAGAGTCGTAGCAATTCCTCGTAGTCATCACGCGATTGGTTAGACTCCAGTGCCTTTGTGAAGTGCTGGATCATTTCCTCTCGAAGCTGGAAAACATATTGGATCTCTGAATAGGTTGTTGAAGCCTTCATGAAAGAATCTTCTGAAGTGATGGCCATTTTTTCTGAAAACGTTTAAAGAGTAATTTCTGGGCCACCTGTTGGTCCAGGAAGTGCGTTGCAGGTGTTTGACAAGACAACTTCAAGGATATGATGTCGACAAGCGATCCAGACAAGTTCCCTCCATACTGCTTTTTCACTCATGGTACAAACTCCCCTGTGAAGGCCAGTATTAGACGCAGTTGTGTCAAATACGAGACCTTGGATCTTACCGCGAAGATTCCAGTCATCAATCGTCGAAATGCAAGCCTTGGCCTGTTCTTCTCGTGTAGCTCGTTGTATTTTTGGCACGGCTAGGAGTTTTTCCATCCCATTTCCCTTAACGATTACCGCGGTTCGTTCGGCTGTTTCCTTTGCGCCGCCGATGTCGGGAAGTAGTTTCCCATCCCAGTGAAGGAGAAGGGGTCCTTCGACAGGAAACGAAGCTTGATCCTCTTTGACTGCTGCCTGCCTTGTTTGCCTTCTTGAACGACGGATGGAGCTGCGTAAAAGAGTCATTGTAGAAATACTGTAACCCAGGGCTATCCAGCAACGAAGACTACTCCTCTATTGGGAAGGTTGACGCGATCAAGAGCAGCAACCACATCTGGTGATGTGAAGATATTGTTTCGTTTCGGAGGATGAGAGTGTACATCTGTTCTTCCGGTCGAAGTCGACGGACGATAATCATCGTCTTCAGCGTTGAATTCTTCAGAGGATGAAGTGGATGTGCTGGAGTATGGAAGAGCAGCAGCTCCAGCCTGGAATGCAGCCTCTTTCTTTGTACCTTAGAGCTTTGTCAGCATCTTTCTCCTGTCGACATCTCTTGCGGTATTCCATGGCAAAATTAATCTTGTCAGGGCCTGCCATACTGCAGGAAAAGACGTCTCGTTGCATCATCAAGAATTGGCGGTCTTCTTCATTGTCTATCACCTTCAAGGCGTCCTTCGAGGCAACGTCAAAAATCACTGAAAGTCTCTTGGAACATGCTCTCTTTCACTCTGCAGCTTTGTAGCTGCGTCTTGCGGTTTTTCTTCAACGCAAAGAACTCTTCGTACAGCTTTGACAGCTTCCTAACGCAGAAATCGACTCTCTGTGTAGGAATCCTTGCTCTCTACCATACTTGTAGGACCTCTTTGCAGGCCGAGTTGTAGCTCTCTTTGAAGGTCTTGGACTGTTCATGGTGGTGAAACTGAACCAAACGAAGCACATTACCACATGTGGGTAGCCTTGCAGTTGATAACTCGTTGTTGGGCTTTCCTAGAACCTACGTTTCTGCAGATGAGCGAGTACTTCTAGCCATAACCTGAAAAATGAGAGAAAATAATGCATTAACCTCGCACCAAAGCACAATTATATAAGTGATAAAGTAAAAAATTGCAAAGTCAAAATAAATAAAGTAAAAAAATTGGTTATAGTGGTTAGTGGTTGATGGGTAGGAAGATAGCCAAATTTGTAAAAATATATTTAAGAATAAGTAAATAATAAACTTCAAGAGACATAAGATATATACCTTACAATTTTAATCGTTTAATTTAATAGCAACATCATTACCAGTTATAAATATAAATTTGCATATAAAGAACATAATTATATATATATATATATATTTATACTGAATAAATATACATTTTTACGTTTTTACGCTGATTTCAAAAATATATAATATTTTCCGATAAATGAATAATAAAAACGTTACAGCCCTTTAACTTTTAAATTAACTGGTATATGTATGTTTGCAGAAATTGTCACGTTAACAAAAATGACTAATTGGACCGTTTCTGTTCTATGGGGTACCATTGAAATGAGAGAAATCAATATTTTTTAAACTTATTTTAACTTTTTATTAATAACACTAGGGAACAACATTTTTGTTTCTTGACAACTATTTGGTGTTTCTTATAGAACGTTTGATGCTGATTCCAAATATGGTTTCAGAATGTTTCTATCACCCATAGTTTTCGAGAAAATAATATTTCCATTTACTCGAGTTTTCCCAAAATATTAGTTAAAATTAAGTGTACTAATTTAATTTTACTTTCTTTTTTTTCCTGGTTAACTATATTTAAGAGTATTTTTGCATTAAAAAAATATAGCTATTTAAACAAACAGATTTTAATAAAAAGAAAGAAAAATTTTTTTTCAAGTTTTGCTCAAATTTTAAAATTTTCATAGTAGAAAAAATTGGTTTTTCATTCCAAAAAGTTTTCCGTGATTTCAATAATTTTCCGCCAGCATGAATCGAAACTGTATTAATCCCAGAGATACATTTTGCTACGTATGTGGTGAACTGACCATAATGGCACCGAGGAAGACGATGACCCACTCGTGAAGAAGGCTTACGAACTTTATTTTGGATGTAAGGTAGGCGACCAAGACAAATCCTGGGCACCTCATATCTCATGCATTTCCTGTGCCGTCACTCTTAGGGGTTGGATTAAAGGTACCCGCAAATCTATGCCATTTGCCATACCAATGATTTGGAGAGAGCCCAAGGATCACCTAACGGATTGCTATTTTTGTATGACTAACGTTTCAGGATTCTCTGCCAAAAAATAAACATAAAATTCAATACCCAAATCTTGCATCTGCCATGAGACCAGTACTACATGACGATGATAACCCAATTCCAACTCCCCCAAAGTCATGGACACTGGATGAAGAGTCTGAAGTTGAACCAATGGAAATTGATGACACTAAAGATACAGACTTTCAGCAACCTGAATCAAATAAACCACGTATGATAACGCAGGTTATGTTGAATGATCTCGTGAGAGATTTGGACCTTCCGAAAAAGAAAGCGGAATTATTGGGCTCCAGGTTACGTGAATGGAATTTGCTGGCAAAAGATACAACCATATCGGCGTTCCGCACTCGCCAAAAAGATCTGATGCAGTATTTCTCCTCGTCAGGTGGTTTATGCTACTGTAATAATGTAAATGGACTACTGTTAGCTCTCGGTCATGAGCACAAATCTGAAGATTGGCGTTTATTTATTGACTCTTCGAAGCTAAGCCTCAAGGTTGTACTACTTCACAATGGAAATAAATACCCTTCCATTCCTGTAGGGCACGCTGTCCACATGAAGGAATCTTACGAAAATATGAAACTCATCCTTCAGCAGATTAATTATGACCAGTTTCGTTGGTATATATGTGGGGATTTAAAAGTCGTCGCGCTTCTTCTGGGAATGCAGCTCGGTTATACGAAGTTCTGCTGCTTCCTTTGTGAATGGGACAGCAGAGCCAGAGATTCGCATTATTTTGTAAAGGATTGGCCACTTCGTCAAAAATGTATCCCAGGACTGAAGAATGTGTCTCATGAACCCTTAGTTGATCCAAGAAAATATACTTACCGCCACTTCACATCAAACTTGGCATCATGAAAAATTTGTCAAAGCAATGAACAAGGAAGATGAGGCATTCAAATATTTGAAGAAAAAGTTTTCACGACTTAGCAATGCAAAGATAAAAGAAGGGATCTTTGTTGGTCCCCAAATCAGAGAGCTCATGAAAGATTAAAAGTTTGATGATGCCTTGAGAGGAAAAGAAAAAGTGGCATGGGAGGCCATGAAGAATGTTGTCACAAATTTTCTAGGGAACATCAAAGCCTCTAACTATGAAAAAATAGTGCAGGACATGATTGAAGCATATAGGTTATTGGGATGTAATATGTCACTAAAAATCGATTTCTTGCACTCCCATTTAGATTTCTTCCCTGAAAACCTCGGCGACGTAAGCGATGAGCATGGAGAAAGGTTCCACCAAGATATAGCTACTATGGAGAAACGCTACCAAGGGAGGTGGGATCCGGCAATGTTAGCTGATTACTGCTGGACATTGATGCGAGAAGCTCCTAATGAAAACTACAAGAGAAAATCAGTGACAAAGAAGTTTTAAGAAGAATATTTTAAATGCCAATCTGCCACTAATATAATTTTTATGAAGTATTTTTACTAACTTCTATACACTTTTTGAATAAATATTAAAATACAAATTTCTCAGTAACCTTGGGTGATAGAGAAATTCTACGGCTATATTCGGAATCAGCGGAAAAAATCCTATAAGACCGACCTGTTCACGTCCAAGAAACAAAAAAAGGTTAAAATTTGTTCCCCAGTGTAATCAGTACATTTTGAATAGGAGAAATTTAATTTATATAATTTAACACGATGAACATAATTCTAAACAAAAAATATTTGTCGTTTCTTCAAAAATTTAACGATAATTTACGTTGAAAATTGGACGTAGGCTATAGACCATCTTATTCTTAGTTCGCATAAAGACCTAGGCTATACATGTATACATTCGTAACACTTTTAAAACATAAAAAGAACAGAATGGAAGACGAATATTACAAAACTAATTTCAAACTAACGAAAATATCACAACTTAACCTAACCAATCGTCAAGGGCGTACAGTTCACCTAACCGGGCATTCAATTAACCTAACCAGTTGGTCAATTTTAATGTTATATATATATAAAATGCAAACCCACAAGGAAAAAGAAAAATGATTCCAAGGCCTTTCGTGTATTCAGAAGTACACCTCGTCAGGAAATGAAGGGAGAAGGCGAGATGACAAAAATATACACAACGGGACAGAACAACTGTTTGGATGTGATAGAAGATTGAGGGAAATCTTTGTTTACTGTGAAACACAAGTTATTTATGCAGAAACTTTAAATATATTTACAGTATTACGTCGATACAATATATGAGAAAGAGAAAACTTCATCAACTTGAGTAGTCTAAGCATCATCATCCTGTTTGCATATACGTTTTGTGTTTCGTATTTATCAATTATTACGAAAGAATTCATTTATAACTTGAAGAGCCTAATCATTTTCATTAATCAGTAAAGTAACATAAATATCATCAACTGTTGCTGCAAAATAGAAGTCAACATCTTCCTTCCTTGACTAATCAATTTTAAAATTAGAAAGAGCCGTGTTGAGCAGAAAACTGAGATTTGTTTATAAAAAACGTCTGAACAGGTAGCGAGAACAACGTGAAAAAAGTGTAGCAGCTGACGAGGAAGCTTCTAAACAGTGGCTGCATCCTCCAGCGCAGGACACGTCAACGCGAAGAGGCGACGTCAAACCAAAACATCAACGCGCTGGTGGCCAAACTTCCTCAAATCTCCGTGCAGCGGGCTGTCTACGGTTGGCCAGACTGGCAGTCGACGGCTTGTTGCGTGGCACGGTCAGAGTGCCGATCGGATCCCGGGGCCGGACCTATTCTCAGCGTGCTATTTTTTCAATTACAGGGAACAATTGCGTGCTCCCCGAACTACTCTTACTCTCTGGCGACATTAAGACTAATCCAGGCCCCACTACAACTTACACATGTCACCATACACAAAGACATAGACACAATAGCACCATGAGACACATACAGAAGTATAATATTAACATATTACAGTACAACGTAGATGGCCTCACAAACAAAATCATGCAGCTTAGGGAATTCGTACACAAACAAAACATTCACATAGCACTTATACAAGAAACACAAACAAAACTAAAACGCACACACAAAACACCCACCATCCCTGACTTCACGGCGATCCGTCAAGATCGTACTGGGGGTAACGGGGGTGGACTCATCACTTACATACGTAAAAGCATTAGCTACACTGATGCTACCCAAAACATTACAAACACAATCCAAGCAGATAAACGATAGAAATACAGGCAGTTAACATTAAAACACGCGCAAAACACAACACCACACTAATCAACATTTACATCCCACCAGATAGTTCACCTCAGGTGTCAGCCAATTACAATCCACAGTTACACAATCTTGCCTCTCTCACTAATGTCATCTTAGGAGGAGACTTCAACGCCAAAGACACTAGTTGGTACCTGCACAACCAAAACAACACCAGAGGCGCCAACATAGCCACACAACTAAACAGCCTCTTCATTCTTAACAATACAGAAGAACATACACACATACACATCAAGCAGGATACTCAAACTCCTCCCCAGACATAACGTTCTGTTCCCCCTCACTAGCAACACATACACAATGGAGAACAGAAAAACAACTGTCATCAGACCACCTGCCCATCATCATTACAACACATTCTACACTCTGCCCCAACAGCCTTAGGCACACTTACAGAAATTACAAGAAAGCTGATTGGGAACAGTTCAAAATACAGACTGAGGAACAATTCACCACATTAAACAGCACACCCATCATAAACATCGATACAACACTCAAGACATTTAATCAGATTATCAATAATGCAAACAAATACATACCCAAGGGCAACATTAGGAAATACAACCCAAATTACACTAGAGAAATAGCCCACCTCATAAGGCAACGTAACAACCTCAAATATAACACACAAACACCACACACAGAAGCCATAAAGCAGCAGATACAACAGCTCAACACAGAAATAAACAACAAACTCAAAGAAAAACAAACAGAAACATTCAGGGAATTCATAACAACACTAAACCACTCCACAGATACATACAGGCTATACAAGACTATAAACAGCATTACCCACTCTAACAGCGGCATTCACACCTCACACGCGGCTATCTGTCGCAGCCAAAATAATATCCCAACATACACACAACAAGCTAACATTCTAGTTAATCACTACGCAAAGATAAGTCACTTAAACAGAGACAACAACCAGAAACACGCAGACAAACAAACAGCCAGACACAAGAAAACCTACAGACTCGACACGACCATTACACCCTTCAATACAGACCAGACCACCAAGATCATCAAAAACATTAAAAATTCGAAGGCTACTGGACCAGACAACATATCTAACATACACCTTAAACACTTGGGCCCACAAGGAATACTAGCTCTCACAAATATCAGCACATATTCATACCAACACTGTATTATTCCTGACATATGGAAACAAGGTAAAATTATTACACTACTCAAACCAAACAAAAATCCAACAGAACCAGCTTCCTATAGACCCATTACTTTACTATGCACACCTTCCAAAGTAACAGAAAGACTAATCTTACAAATCACCAACCCACACATACCACTATCGCCTACTCAACATGGATTCAGACCTCACCACTCAACCACGACATTACTCACTCACCTGACGCAGCACATCATGGATGGCATCAACTATAGAAGACCAGCTCAACGTACACTATTAGCAACAATAGACATTAGTAAAGCATTTGATGCTATCCCACGCTTCCCTCTCATAAACAAAATACTCAACACAAACATGCACAATAACACCAAAAGGTGGCTGAGCAACTATCTCTCAGGAAGATACTCACATGTCACATTTAATGGCAAGTCATCCAAAAACAAGCTTTTCCGAACGGGGTCCCTCAAGGCTCTGTTCTCTCACCAACACTCTTCAACTTATACATGCATGACATTCCAACACCCATAGATAACAAGCTTACCTTATCATCATATGCAGATGATATCACTCTAACATCCACCACAACAACATCGACACCGCTACAAATAACCTACAAACATACATAAACAGTATACAAGACTGGCTCACACACAATAGACTCAAAGTAGCGCCCACAAAATCAACCATCACCTTGCTTACAAGCAACACAAAAGAACATCAGGTAATTCCACAACTTACACTAAACAACATCAACATTCCACACACTCACAGAACCAAAATACTAGGTGTCACATACAACACATCATTATCTTTGCAAACCACATTCAGGACATTAAAAACAAATGTACGTCAAGACTTAACACGCTTAGGGTACTAACAGGCACAAACTTTGGACACCAGCAGGAAACAACATCACTCATCTAAAACAATATATTCGCTCAGTTATGGACTATGCTAGCCCATGCTGGGCACCCATTATCTCAAACACACACATAAACACCTTACAAACAATACAAAACAACGCACTTCGTATCATTACAGGATGCACTCAAACAACACCAATAGAACACCTGCACACAGAAACAAAAATACTAAAAGTTAGGGAACATTTAGACATGAGGGGAACACAATTCATGGCAGCAGCGACAACTAACCCACAACACCCTTGCCACTACATGTACAATCATGCACCAACACCCCGCACCATTAAGGTAACACCAGAGAGACATTATAACCAAATACTCCATTCCATACCACGCCCCACAGACATCACACAGTACAGAAAACACATACACACACACCTAACCCACAAAGCCCTGACACGACTCGGTCCGAATGCGGTCCTAGGTGCGAAGCCGCCGCCCATTAACAGGTCAGAGATCAGCCTGAGCAGATCGGATCGAGTTAACTTAGCACGATTCCGATGTGGACATCACCCCAACTTATGGACATATAAACACAGACTAGACAACTCCATAGACGACAGCTGCCACCTGTGCCAAGACACACCACAAACAATTGAACACATTATGACGGACTGTACCGCTCTAGCACAACAACGAACACAACACAACATCACGAGTGCGCTGAACCTCTGGTCCACTCCGGAGAGGGCGATCGGTTACCTGCGTGCCGCCGGCTTGCTCGATCAGGGTGGGCTGATCGGCTAAACAACAACAACAACAACAACAAAAAGATTAGCACATAATTAACAAGAGTTGATTAGAGGCAAAAGGTATTTTAACAGGATATTGTCAATTTTATACATTTCCGCACTGTTATTGAAATTATTTTTAAAATGGATAAATGCACATTCTAGAATATTCCTTTCAATTATATATCTGTTTTTAACGAGCGCTCTAGAACTATCCCACTTGATACTATGATTACATCTATACATATGGTTAAACAATGCATTAGAATTATTTGCTGTTCTACACGCATATTTATGCTGTTTTACCTGTTTGGCCTATATATACTGCGTTACATTGTGTACATCCGATCGAATACACGCAACCAACCACATTATCCGGGCTATTCTTTATTAGGCGTGATTTAACAGTATTATTATACTTAAAGACTATATTGATATCAATTGCTTTAAGTAAAGTCGGAAGATATTGAAAATTTACATGGTAAGGTAGGCCAAGGACATTTTTACGCTCAAATTCCTTTACAATTACATTATTATAATACCTATTATAATTCGGAGATGCTTTAATCAGTTCAAATTTGAAGTTTATCGTAAGCCTACTAATAATAACTCTTGTATGCATTTTTATTCTGACCATCATCCCTCGAATAAATCTTCTATTTTCTCTGCTATGTTTCTTTGAGCATTGAGAGTTGTCAGTCCTGAATTTTTAGCTTCTAAGTTATGCAATATCATAAATATTGGTACTAAATTATGTTATCCTATTTCATTTTTAGATAACTGCCTTAGGAAAGCCAAGGATAGGTATTATAATAGTGTAACTGTAAAGGAATTTGAGTGTAAAAATATCCTTAGCCTACCTTACCATGTAAATTTTCAATATCATTGGTGTCAATGTAGTTTTTAAGTATAATAAAACTGTTAAATCACGCCTAATAAAGAATAGCCCGGATAATGTGGTTGGTTGTGTGTATTCGATCGGATGTACACAATGTGACGCAGTACTGTATATATAAGCCAAACAGGTAAAACGTTAGATATTAGAGTAAAACAGCATAAATATGCGTGTAGAACAGCAAATAATTCTAATGCATTATTTAACCACATCTGTAGATGTTATCATAGTATCAAATGGGACATTTCTAAAGCGCTCATTAAAAACAGAGATATAATTGAAAGGAATATTCTAGAATATGCATTTATCCATTTTTTAAAAAATAATTTCGATAACAGTGCAGGAATGTATAAAATTGACAATATCCTGTTAAAATACCTTTTGCTTTTAATGAACTCTTGTTAATCATGTGCTAATCTTTTTGTTTTTCTGTTTCGTTGTATATATTTTTGTCATCCCACCTTCTTCCTTCATTCCCTGACGAGGTGTACTTCTGACAGGGCCGTTTCTAGCCATTAGGTGACCCTAAGCCAGTGGTGCACAAACGTTTTTGATGTGAGGGCATAGCGAAGAAAATAACTAAATGTATTAGCCTACTTATTTTCCATCTAAGTCATAAATTGGGTCACTTTTATATTCTAACTTTTTCATTGAATTAAAAAGACCCGTGGGGCCACTGAAAAGACCCGTGGGGGACACATTTGGCCCACGGGCCAGGGTTTGTGCATCACTGCCCTAAGCAGTATACCCATTTGAGGCCCCACCCCTCCATCCACCAACTCACGTCTTACTACATCACCTCAACACACACATACAAAAAATGGCTGTGTTAGTAAAAAACAATTATGGAACAATTTTAATGAAACATTTATGTCCAAAACAACCAATATGTACTTTCAGAAGCCAAAGAGAAAAAATACTCCATGAAATTCCTGATAATTAGCTTATACATTATTTAGAATAAATGACAGAACTATGTATAAAAAAATAATGCAATTATCAACTACCAAACAATTACTAACTCTACGATACAATCGTGTAATAGCTAACAGTTATACAGAACAGTTTGTATCTTCAAAATGTTTGCCTCCTAGATTTTTTCTGGGCGAAATCATCAATAACATCATCATATGAAATCTCCCTGCCAACGTCCTGGTTGATGCTTATGATGCCAAGGCCACTCAGGCGATCCTTCCCCATTAATGATCTGAGGTACAGTAGTTCTTGATTAGCTTCATCTTAGAGAAGCTCCTCTCGGCTGACGCTACTGTCACAGGTAGAGTGCAGGCAATTCTTAGTGCAACCCAGAGACTGGGGTATAGTTCCTCCAGATGCTTCTGATGAATGAAGGAGAGAAGCTCCAATGCAGTCATGTTGTGTGAAGGTAAAGTCGGCAAGTTCTTAATTTCGAGGGTCAGTTCTCTTCCATCAATGTCAGAGTCAGCTCCAGAGCTCAGTATCTTAGAGAGCTTTTCACACTTGCAGGACAAGTCTTCCTTGTTCATTGTGGTGACATTTAGGAGAACCCCAAATATGTCCCTCACATCATCTAATGTTTTGAATCTCTCATTTATTGACCCGATGGCACAATCCACCACCACATTGAAAATTTTTACTTCCAACCTCTTTAAGGCTTCTGTAAATGGTTCGTCAGGAGCTTCGTAAGCAAAGTGTTTTTTTGTGGATCTGAGCCTCTTCTCCTTCAGCACAGCCTCCACATTCATTTCCTCACATATGTCCCTAGCTACGACTTGTGCTGCAACAAAACCTGTGTTTCTGTAGCTGGTGAGTGAGTCTTTTGTTTTTGTGAGGAGGTTGACTGCCACATCAAACTGCATTGTAGGAGCCTGCAGAAGTTTGCTCACATGGTTAACTGCATGAAGAATGTCATACCATACTACTGTGCAAATCTGAAAGCGATAAGACCCAACCTCCTCTGCAAGTGCTTGTGCTTCAGTCCTGGCTATGGCATCTGTAGCATTGTTTCTGACTTCCAACAGGGCCTCTCTGATGTTATGGCTCTGGTATCGCACAGCTTCAATGCTCTTAAGCCGGCTCTCCCACCTGGTTTCACTCCAAGACTTGAGTGTTATGTTCACGTGCTTCTTTAGGATTGTCCATCTCTGTGTAGCTGCTGCAAAAAGGTTGTACAATTTTTGTACGTTGCCAAAGAAGCTGATGGCATCTGTGGAAGCTTTAGCTGCATCAGCCACTACAAGATTCAGAGTGTGACCCCCACATGGAACATAGAGTGCACGACAGTTCTTCTCTAATAACATTGCCTGAACACCTTTGTTCTTGCTCTTCGTGTTCGCTCCGTTGTCATATGACTGTCCTCTGCAGTCATCAAAGTGAATATTCAGTTCATCTAGTCTCTTCAGAATCAGAACTGATAAACCCAGGTCTGTACTTTCTGAAGCCTCAAGAAAGCTCAAGAAGTATTCTTTTATTTCTGATACTTCACCCATTTTAACAGTTCTGATAATAATCGACATCTGTTCTTGGTGGCTTATGTCTGGAGTGCAGTCTAAAATGAGTGAGTAATATTTAGCTTGTTTTATTTCTGCAACAATGGCATCCAAGATCTTCCCACTAATGGACCCAATGAGCTCATTTTGAATGATGTTTCCTAGGTAACTTGAATGACTATATTGGCCACTTTCGACTCTGCTGATGTGTTGTTTCATCACTGGATCAAATTTGGCAAGCAGCTGAACCTCCTTCAAGAAGTTGCCATTGTCTCGATTGTACAAAGTAGAGGAAGACCCCCTGAAAGCAAGGTTTCTCTCTGCCAGTGATTGGATTATACTTACAAGGGCGTCCGGAAAATTCGGTACGGGACAATTCGGTACGGGACAATTCGGTACGGGACAATTCGGTACTAGGACAATTCGGTAGTAGGACAATTCGGTACCGGTATAAATTTAAAATATTACATTGGCGAATTTGCCTTGTGCGACTAATTTCCCTTTGTATTTTTCAACAACTACATAGAGTAGGTTAGGTTAGGTTAGGTTAGGACAGGGACATCTCGGACAATCAACAGTTTGGAAGCATTTCATGGAACATTAAATAAGGCAGTCCCAGGTAATCATCCAGCTATTTGGGCGCTGATTGATACTCTTAAACAAGAAGAAATGCTGGCAAAAAGTAAACTTCAGAAAGTACGTCAGGGAGAAAAAGTCCTCCAAAAGAAAAAGTATCGTCATAGTAACAAACGTATCCTAACGTTAATAAATAATTATGATTCAGAGAATAAAATTGAATTTTTAAAAGGGATAGCATATAATATAAAGTTTTAAGATGCATTAGTATAAAATAGCTAAATCGTTTTAATTTCACTTTTAATCAATAAATATATGCAAACAATTATTTTAATAAAATATATATATCTTATTTGTGTGTTTTATTTCAATTTATTTACATTTTAATTTATACCCGTACCGAATTGTCCTACTACCGAATTGTCCTAGTACCGAATTGTCCCGTACCGAACTGTCCAGTAGTATAGCCGAAAAAGGGGAGAGTGCAAGAATGTTGCAGGTTATTATGTAATGTTGCAAAGGGGGTGGGGGTTGTTGCAAATGGGGGGTGGGGTTGTTGCAAATGGGGGTTGTTGCAAAGGGGGGTGGGGGGGAAACTTGGAGGCGGCGTTATCCCCCAAGAGAAAGGAGGAGGAGAGAAAGAAGGAGAGGTGTTCACCTGGCAGGAGCCAAGTGCACATTAAGACTTCAGCCGAGTTGGCGTTGTTTTATAGGCTCCTAATCAGCCAGTTGGCGTAAATGGCTTGAGTTGCCAGATATCGCGATACCATTGTATACATTATTATAGACTCCTAATCAGCCAGTTGGCTGTAAATGGTTGTCAGATACCTCTTTTTAGCAGTATTATTGTATACATTATTATTATATACGCTCTTTTAGCAGTATTTGTATACTATTATTATATACGCCTAATCAGCCAGTTGGTCGTAAATGAGTTGCCAGATACCTCTTTTAGCAGTATTATTGTATACATTATTATAGACTCTAATCAGCCAGTTGGCTTAGAAGGCTTAAATATTGCCAGATACCGCAATACCTGTATACATTATTATATTTCGAATACCGGTAGTAGAAGGCATAACAATAAACAACATTGCATCATTCTTTTTATTATAAATATATAGAAAATAAATATACATTTGAGGAATATGCATATAACAGAAATATATACACACAATTATGGATATATATAAAATAAAATATACATTTCAAATAAATATACACTTCAATAGAAATATGTACATAACAGTACAGGAGAAATATACACACACACACAAATTATGGAGATATATTATAAATAAATATACTTTTCAAATAAATACATCAATAGAAATATGCGTATAATCGGGGAAATGTCAAGCAAAATATAATACAATTCACTTTTTTTCAAAATACTAAACTCGGTCTTAATCGAGTTTACAATTACATCATTATTGCTCTGCATTACGCAGTATATGCGGCTTAATAATATTTCACCGCTTAAAGTATAGGGAAACCTGTATTCGATATGAAGGGCTTTCATATCGTTCAGTACTATTTTTGTTCCCACTTTACAACCGGTTGGTAAGTCATCTTTAAACACGTCTAGAATACAATCAAAAGCACGCACAAAGAGTTCATCGTTAGCTACATTATTAAACACAAGTTTATAAGAACGCTTTTCCAATCGAGGGTTTATTTCTACCGACTCGAGCTTTTCAATCGTGAACTCACTCAACATAGCGGCAATTGAAATAATCTTCTAAATCGTTACGACAACTGCGCGTTATATAAAGAAATAGTTCTTCAGGGTGAACGGTGTAGGTGAGCTCAGCCTTGTACCGATCAATTGCTTTGTACCAAAGTTCATGGTATTTCAAAGAGTCTAAACTTTTTAAATAAACATCCAGCACTAGACCATTCTCACCAGCCCTACACTCGGTAAACCCATCGAGCAGAGGTGTATGCGTATTCAAGTACTGTATCAAAATAAACATATCCGTAACACGCGCGTCTAATATAGGTTTCAGTTTACGGAATCCGACGATTTCAAACATTCTGTCGAGGATGAAACGGTTTCGCGTAGGAATAAGAGCGTTATTATCAGAAGCATTCTTCCACATCAGCCTTATATCAATGCACGGCCGATCGTTATTTATACACAACGTACATACAACGGCGTATGAGGGTGCGTCACTAATCTGCTCTCTTCTTGTACCTACGTTAGCAGGTATTTTATAACGATCTTCACTCCACTTCTCAACTATCACAAAGATTCTATTCATCTCCTCGATACTTAAATAAACCCGTTTGTTTGTCGGTCTACATTCCGTTTCCAGTACATAGCTAATGGTACCGGAATTACGCCTGAACACGCGCAACGATTTCGTCACGGACACATCGTACGAGGCGTTGAGAATGCTGCTCAAAGGAAGTTCCATCGTATTCGAAGAGCGCACGTCCACTCGGCTCAAGCTCTGAGATAACTATGAGCCGTGTGAGGCACGCAGGTAGGCAGGAATGGTTCGACGGGCGGCTGACTCGATGATACGTGAATGGGCTTGTTCCGCGAGTCGAATTGTTGTACCGGTACAAGAATATCACTACCAGCCTACGCACCAGACATTTTGGATAAGAACTAGGAACATTTTACTAAACATCTCCACACTCGGCGCACTATTTGAGAGGAACATATGTTCATATTTTTCCTTTCTGCCCATCAAACGATACTCGTCTCTAAACTCTGTTAAAAATTCACGCAGGGCACTAGCCACAACCTCACTACGAACCTCATCATGATATACGTTAATATAGTGATAAAAATACTTAAGATTGTCCATGATCACGAGATTCACATTTCCAGTCGTAGGGTATGAGTAATCGACATGGTGTAGCATGACGTAATACCGCTTGTCACACCACCCATCAGCAAGACTCATTATCCATACCTGCTGCTTCTCTTCTGCACGCGTTGTTTCTTTTACTTCACGGTGTATGTGAGACTTTATAAAGTTTAGCTCTGCAGTATACTTCAGCACATCGTCTGTGCAACGAAAGCCTTCAACGGTCTCACCAGAACATCCGTAGAGTATTTGTACATCTTGGAACTTCGCACAATCCAATGTGTTTTTAAAAGAGGCATAGGAGGGATGAATAGGAAGTTTTTCGGTATCCACCACATCCTGGCACTTTACTGAATACCATTTCGTAAACGTTGTACAAGCAATATTAAAGGTAGCCATTTGAATACACGTCTGATCTGAATACACGTCTGATCTCTCGGGCTTACTGCGGTCGACTGACCACGCAGGGACTCCCAGATAGTAGCATGACTCACGGTCTTACAGTGGGCGGAGCTTAGAACTTTCACCTACACACACACACACACACACACACACACACACACACACACACAAAGGAGAAAGTGAAACGCTATTTGAAACATGATTTATTTAATAAACGAGATATTCAAGTTATATATATTTACAAATACGATTTAATAAACGAGATATTCAAGTTATATATATATATATATATTTACAAATAGATACGATTATATACAAGACGTGTGAGTTAGAAGCATCATTGGTATCCAAAGGGTACGGTATCATAGGTACCAGGTAACTGGTAACGTTTCCTATAGGTGTTACGGCAACCATCGTACCCCTAAGTTCCTTCACGCCCCCAGCTTCTGCGCCCGAAAATTGTGGGTGCCTACAATTAGTTGGTGAGGTTGTTCATCCAAACATACTAGATCCTTCAACGACTCAAAGTTAACAACCTCCCGATTCGCATGGTTGAGCGTAATACCCTTTGCCTTCACGATATATTTCATTTCATCCCCCACCCTGACCCGTACCCCATAAGTCTTAGGTCCTGTTGAGGCAAAAGAGTCGGCGTATGCGTTGTCCCCATACTCATCCTTGATCTCATCAGTGAGCTCGCCGAGGAACTCCCCAATAGTGGGCATGTATTCACCCTCCCTCTCTGTGAATATCACGCTATCTGTATCGGCATACAATACTCTCCGCCCAAGAGAATGCAATAGACCCCAAAGTTTTATACGGGCGTAGGCTGTTGTGAAGCTGGCCACAGGTATGTTTGTAACCCTTGAGGTATCTGTGGCAAATTCAGTGTTGTTGTACTTTATTACGTAAGTATTACCTACATTTACGATCTCCATGACCTCTTTATCGGGGGCATTGGCATAATCCCAGACATCGCTATAACTTTGTGCCAAATGAATGCTCCCTCTGCCGGTATTCTGCGCAAATTTTCCCCATAGACTGTTTAGACACAACTTTGCACTAAAGCGCTTGCCAGGATTCTTTACAATTTGGACACGATCAAGTTGTATACCTTCGCGGTCGCGGTAACGTTGAATATAGGCAGACTTTTCATCTTCGGTATCAACTCCTCGCGGATACCCTGATGCCTCAACCTTATCCTTCAAAAAGGTGTTTATATATGGTGTGAAAAGGTTGGGTAGCTTCTGAAACCTCCACACCTCATGTATCTTCAGTATTCTATAACCATGGCGCACGGCTAGGGCCAACTCAGGACTTGTATATACGCCTCTGATCTTACGCTGGTGGGGTATATGGTTACATTCGCCGTTATCCTCTTCCGCGCACTTCACGCACAGGGGAAACATGAGCTTGTCGTCGATAACGACAGGTAAGATCGGCATCCATAAATTGCGTGGGGGGAGTACGTCTACGAAAGAGATCCCAAAGTAACGATCATTCAAATTTTTTGAAAATTCATTGATGGATGGTAGGCTAGGCCCCACCAGTTTCTCAGGAGCGCCCACGGGGTACGGATTGCTCTTCATCACGTATGGGTATAAAGAACAGAAATCGTAGTAATGGAGCTTCACGCCCTCCGTAGGTGGGAAGTATAGTCTGAAAGGATTTGTACGTCCTCCAAACAAGCTATCACCACATTTGAGAGGATCCAGCACCATTGAACGCTTGATCGCTTTTATTTCCTCACGGTACACCTCGTCTGTCTCCATCCGTGCATCATATTCATGCTCCCACAAGACTTTGTGAGTGAACTGTGATCCTATAAGTTGATCGCGGGTGCGGGTCGATGCAAGACAGTCGGCAGGAGACCTACCGTTGATATCTCCGGTGACTCCGCACTCAGGACGGGGGCATCCATGCCACCAGCAACCGTTAAAGGAGTACACAGTCTTCACACCAGTGACACGGTTTTCACTTAACCCATCAACCCAAAAAACACGTCCATTAATCTTAATGGGTACTTCACCCGTGTTGCGGGCGTGCTTTATGTATACACCTGTCTGTTGCTGTAGGTGTATGAGCCAGTAAATAGCCTTGTGCCCGTAACTGCGGGGATTGTTTCGGTGAATAATGGCTAAGGTGTCTTTCGGCATGAAGTTATTCTTGAACACCGTAAAACATAATGATGCGATGGTGGTTGCGACTTGCAGTGGATCGCATTTGAAACGGGCTATGTACATCCTTCTAAAGGCCTGGAAACATACTCTAAGCACGCGCACATCATTCACGCAATAACGCTCACATTCATCAGCTATATTATAAGGGTTACTTTCATTAAAACTGTCGTAGTATCGATCAAAGTCTTCACGTTCATCCATGCAGTCAAAATAATGTTTGGGGGGTGGTGGGCCTACGTAGTTTAAAGTCTCGCTGGTGAGGAAAGTGTATGGGAAGTATCCTTTGGAAACTTCAGCTGCTACTCCCATCACCTTGGGTAGCTTTGCTAATTTACAAGGTGTGAATAATAAAGTATCTTTAAATTGTACATTGCCTCTTATCTGCATCTGTATTAATTTGTTGCCTCTTTTCAATGGATCACCTGTAAATATCTCAGAGGATTCGTGTTCAAGCAACTCCTTATAAAGGAACTGCGTGTCAAACTTTGCCCCGTTATGGGCGAGAATATACACAGTCATTTTTTTGAACTTGTCGGCTAACTTGACAATATAGGACACAAATAGTTTCACAGGACTATCGCTGACATTCGTTTTAAAAACGTTTGTCCGTTTACCACATTTGGGGCACTCGTCACATTCGATATCCATACACTCATCACAGATAGTCTGGCTCACAAGTAAATGTGGAATTACCTCTTTGGTTTCAGCGTTCGTATATGTTTCTATATCGTAGTATACAGTTATACAGGGGTTATTTTTAGGCTTAGCATCTTTCATATAACATACATGCTTTACTCCATCCGCCTTATATTCCTCCTGGCATGTAGGACAGTGAATTACGTCACACTTGTGCTTAAATTTTCCCCAATTATCCATTGTGTGAAACATACCACATTCACAGATTCTCATTTTCCTGCACGTGCCAATTGATTTATGGAAATCAAAACAGCTATTATTGAAAAATGTGCGTCTACACACATCACAGTCTCTCTTCTCAGCTTCAACTACACGGCTTTCACATTTGGTGCTTTTACACTGCTCACATACCATGTGACATTCTTTACAATGTCTCACTATATCATCCGCAAACTCGAGGCACCCCTTACACAAATCATGATGTCTCCCATATTTTCGACTTTTGTCATAACTCGCGTAAAGCCACCTTATATTACGGATGGGGAGATACGTTGTCCCTGACAATCCTAAAATAAGTAGGGGCCTTGTACGATCTCTCACACAGCTTTTAAAAACATACACAGTCCTACGACGATCATCCAACCCAAACACAACTATGCGGACATTCATTTCCTGTTCTACCCTTCTCAGCTCTTCAGGACCCATATTACAGTCAAATTCAAGTTCACAGTCTTCAGCTAGTTTACGGGCATGCTCCACGACTGTAGGCAACCAAATTTTTTGAGTTCGTGTATTTTGTACAGTAAACATACGTGCTAAGAGTACTGCTATAAAGCCGCAACCACGATCGACGTTTATATGCCGTCTATAAATAGCTTGAGAATTGAAGTTAAGAGTATACGGTATGGCACTATGACCCGCAACACGGTATACATGGTCAATATTTACCGTGAAGTTGTCCATATTGAAGGCTATACTACTTTGGGCGGCTTGCATTATACGCCCTAATATATATTCTACATCTTCAGCCGCCAAACGTCTAAATGGCACTATCACCCAATAATCGTCTACATCACCGTCATCTGACCCGAATCCAAAGGACATACTCGTCCTGACTTCACGCTCGTCACGATTCTGAAGAGCAAACTCTATAATACGCTCTACAACCCGGCGTAGTCCGCGCTCAATACCATTGCTATACATGACTCTAGGGTCGACCCTGACTCTATACCGATTTCTAGTCAAGGCTGGGGTGGGGGCTGCGGATCGCACCAATTCCAGCGTTATACCATCCTCAACAGAACGGGGGGCGGAATTAGTGGATATATTAGCGGAAGGTGCTGCTGATGGGGGCCCTGTTGCGTAGGAGGTTGATGGTTGGGGCTCTATTATTGTAGACTTAACAGAACGGGGGGCGGCGGATGAATAAGGGGATATATTAGGTGCTGCTGGGGGTGTTGTTGCGTAAGAGGTTGAGGGTTGGGGATCTATTACCGCTGCAACAGACGCGTATTTCGGTCGCTTTATACCTGACGTGGGTATCTCATACCTCCGCTTTGGACGTGTTACCGGTATCGCTGGTGAGGGTTCAGGGGAGGAGATCACAACTACACTGTCGTCGAGGTCATCCGTAATGATGGGCTGCTCTACCTCATCGTCATTCACGGTTCTGTGGGAGAAGAAATATAAGGATCAGCACTCAAAATTTGTAATATTTTGTAAATGACTCACTTAGGAGTGTGACGTGTTAGAAATGGACTCTGTAGAAAAATTCAGATTCACGAGCCCATCCACATGTATTATATCTGGACCTACAGGATGTGGTAAAACTGTGTTTATGCTTAAAATCATTAAAGAAAAGGGGGAGATGTTCTCGAAATTTGTGCGTAAAGTTATATGGTGCTATTCGACGTATCAATCAGTGTTCAACGAGTACCAAGATGATATTTTGTTCCACAAAGGCGTATATGACGTTAATTCGTTAAAGGGAAATGAACATACAATCATTGTAATTGACGATCTCATGTTGGAGATGGATAAAACGTTTGCCGAGACATTTACAGTATTCTCCCACCATCTTAACATAAGCGTGTTCTTCATCAATCAGAATCTATTTTTCAAAAATAGATACATGCGCGATGTGTCGTTAAATACGCAATATCTAGTCTTATTCGCGCAACGTAGAGATGTATCACAAATTGGGGTATTAGCCAATCAAATGTTCCCGAATCAGCGTAAGGAGTTTTTGGAAGTTTATAAAGAAGCTACAAGCACGCGTTACGGATATTTGCTTTGCGACCTTCATCCGCGAAACACGTTTAGAGTGCTTCTGCGAACGAATATATTTCCAAACGAGCCTGAAACGGTGTATATTCCAGAATGACAAAGAGACTAAAGAAATACCGTGAATTAATAAAAATCTATCATCGACTGCCCGGGCAATGCAGCAGATGTTTATTAAAAATATCGATGCCGACTTTTTAAAATGCATCTGTGAAATCTGTCTTAACGTTATAAATTGCAATGTATCAATGAAAACCCATCAGAAGGCTCGCCTACGCCGCTACAAGAACATAATACGTGCACTCGCTCGTAAAAGCCAAACTGTAGCGAAGAAAAAACGAATTATTGTACAAACAGGAGGGTCATTTCTCCCCATCTTATTTTCAGTTTTGGGTCCTTTACTGACTAGATTAATATAATGAAGAAAGTGGTAGTGATTCCCCACGAGGTGTACGCCTCACTGCAAAGGACACGGATCTAGATCCCCGTAAAAGCAGACTTAAAAGAATGGAAAGCGAATTGTTAGCCCTATTAAACAGTGAAAAAACACCTGATGAGAAAAGAATCTTATACCAAGAAGCTCTGCAGAAATTTCTTCACGAGTACGAAAATTATAAGAGCCCTACAGAGATTCCTGTGGTTATTAGGCACAGCACGGGGGACGATGGCGACATAGGATCTATACCCGGACACAGCTGACCAACCAAAAAGATTAGCCACACAACATATCGAACATGTATTAAAAAATACCCTCCCACTTACATTGAGGAGTAAAGGCTTAAGTCTTTATAATCTATTGAATGAGGATCCCGCCATACAATGGACCGATACAGGGGAGATCATTGTGGAAGGATCAAAGGTACAGGGATCGAATATCGTAGACATTGTCCATGATCTGGTGAGAAAGTGGGATAGGCCATCACCATCAGGATGGAAGCATATTAAAGCAAGACTACAACAAATAAATGTCCCTAAAACGTTGATAGGAAATCTGAACAGGTTAAAAGACTTGGAACATGCAACGCCTGTGACACAATTGAAGGCGCCGTCACCCCCGGCGGTAACACCTTTGAAGAGGAGCAAGAAGAGGTTAAACCAACCCTACCCACGTGCCTCTAAAATACGCAAATGGCTAACGTATTAACTAAACGCTATTATGACATTTCTACCCCATCCTCTTACGGCGGCGTAGATAGACTGTACAGAAGTGTTTACGGAGTAGGAAAAAAAGATGTTGAAAGATTTTTGAGGGAGCAGGACGCTTATACGCTTCATAAGCCTGTGAGAAAAAGGTTTAAAACAGCCAAGACAACGGCTTCCTCGATTGATTCTATTTGGCAAGCAGATTTAACAGACATGCAAAGATATTCTGTGTATAACGATGGTTACCGCTACATTCTATTCATAATAGACGTGTTCTCTAGATATCTGTGGCTAGTTCCTCTGAAAAATAAATCACCTGAAACAGTTGCTAAAGCCACCAAAACGCTAATGTTAAAAGAAAACAGGGTTCCTGGCTATTTTTGTACGGATATGGGGAAGGAGTTTATAGGCCGTGCTTTTCAGAATATGTTGACAGAGTTTAATATCAGCTATTACACAACCAATTCTATACATAAGGCTTCTTTAGCTGAAAGAGTTCAGCGCACCATAAAGGAACGCATGCACCGTTATTTTACACATAAAAACACATACAGATTTCTAGACATTCTGGAATCATTGGCATCATCCTACAACCGCTCACACCATCGCACGATTGGGGCAACACCTAACGAAGTTTTAGAAAGAGGTACGCTCCCGAGAAGAGATGGATCACCACCACCACCACCACCACACTCTGTGCGCTTCAAAATCAATGATTATGTAAGGCTGTCGCGTTCGGGGAATAAATTCGCAAAGGGTTTTGAGCAAGGATGGACACGCGAGATTTTTAAAGTTAGGGCTGTGAGACCTAAAGGTGTAATAATGATGTATTACATTGAAGATTTGAATGGGGAAGAAATCTCAGGAGGCTTTTACCGCGAGGAATTGCAGAAAGTTGCGTTTAATTTAGAAAAAAATGTGTTTAAAATTGAGAAAATTTTAGGAAGCAAAGGTTCAGGAAGGAGAAAAATGTACCTGGTGAAATGGCTAGGGTACCCAGAAAGCTTCAACACCTATATAAAAGCTGATGCAATAATGAAGCTTAAATAGTATGCAACATGGCTCCTAACCATTTCTACGTCACACTCCCGTCCTCCTCGTCCCTGTCTGTACACCCTAACAACACGCTAGCCAACTTTGTAACAGAACTCCATGGGCACATTGAATTGGGTCGTGATTCGTATGAGGTGGGGATATGCGAAATTCAGCTGGACACCGTCTTTTTAAATATTGAACATAAAGAAACCGTTTTTACGATTCTTAGAGACATTGACGAGTGTGAAAAAGCTGGGGTAGCTATGGATGAAACTATGCGCATCGCTCGGACTAAGATTACACGGTATTACAGTACAGAAGTAAGACTAGGGCCGGGTCAATATGGTTCGGCCGAGGATGTTGTGAGAGGCTTAAACGTGAGTTTAAGAAACTCAAACCTTACGAATGATTTAGTATATGAAATCGTAAACAACCCTGCACATACACTAATCCTAAAATCAAAGACTAACAGACGTCTTAAAGAACATAGAAAGTTCAAAATTCTAACCAACGGCCGATATAGCGCAGCCTTCCAAAGAGACACATTTCACGAGACACAGTATAACTTGTCCAGATTAATGTATCAATTGAAGATGGAGAAATTGGCTGAAAGGTCCCCAGACATGTGCTATATTTACAGTAATATAGTGGAGCACCAGTTTGTTGGGGATACCCAGGCACGCCTGCTGCGCATTGCTCACATCCCCAACCATAGAGGAAGGAGTTTGAGTATTACATATGACAGGCCCCATTATGTGAATGTCGCAACTAATTTAATAACCAATATCACAATATATATAAGAACGATTGAGGGCGAAAACTTCCCATTCGGTAACGGGAGCTTAACAGTGAAGCTACACTTTCGACGCACTGAGTTATAATGGATAGAAAGCCTTTCACCGTCTATCGAGGGATGCGATACCAGCGCGGTAGTGGACTTGGATCCATTTTTTCATCCATACTACGTACGGCTGTTCCTTTGCTGAAGAGGGGTGCCAGATACCTTGGAAGGAAAGCGCTACAATCAGGTCTTAACACTGCAGAAGACATATTGGCCGGGGCTAAACCTAAAGAAGCTCTAAAAAAACATTTAAAGCGTACACGGAACGAAATCATCAAAGATGCAAAGAGAAAAATGCGTGGTGGCGGGAAGAAGAAGAGGGCTCCCCGGAAGAAGAAGGGGTCACGTGGTATTAAACGTAAAAGGCTATCAAAAAAGAAATGCTGTAAGCGAATGAAACCTATGGTTGACCACTTTTTTGACTGATATAAGCTAAGGATATTGATCTCATGAATCATAGTTTGTTTACCACTTGTCGAGAGAGGAGTCACTATTTCGCCATGGCACGCTTCATCCACCCATGTAGTTCACAATGCTGTAAATCGGAGCTGTCCTTTTTTGAGCTCCCGCCAACCCAAGTTTCTATTGAGCACAGTGACTTTATTACAATTAACCCTTTAAACACAATTAGTTCACCGAGTGCACCTATAGAATTCGTGATACCCAGCTCAGGTCCTTACTTTTTTGATCCAAGCTGTGTGCACATGTACGCTAAGCTACGTATAGCCCATTCTGATGGAACGGCCTGCGATGACAAATATGCTGTATACCCTGAAACAAACTTTCTGCACGCCATATTCAACCAGTGTGACGTATATTTAAATCAGACCAACATATCGGCAGGCACGGGGTACTATCATCTACGAGCCTATTTGGAAAATGTCCTCAACTTTTCCAAAGAAGCGAAGGCTACCTTTTTAAGTGCGGAGGGATATTATCAAACTAAAGATGAAAATAGTATAAAGGACAAATTTAAAAATTCTAAAAAGAAAATATACGAGTGTTTTGGACGGTTGCACACAGATTTCACTTTCCAGGAGAAGTTGCTTGTGAACGGGGTGGATATGAAAATAAAGCTCACCCGCACGAGTCCTGAGATCTGCTTAAATCTGGATGCGAATCAAGAAGAGGGTGCAAAGTCCGTTGTGGTTCACATTATGGACACATACCTCCGCGTACGGCGAGTGAAATTAAGTTCACCAAAACAACTAGAAATTGAGAAAAATTTACTAAACGCTACAGTGAAATATCCTATTAACAGAGTGCAGATCAAACTATATACGGTTCCTGCAGGGTTGGCATCGAAGCAGATAGAAAACATTGCCCTGGGAAATCTTCCTAAAAGGATATTAATCGGCATGCAGGACCACGCTTCGGTGAATGGAAAATATAAAAAGAGTGCCTTTAAATTCGAGAATTTCGGACTTAAAAATATAACTCTATACGTTAATGGCACTGCTTTGGGTGGAACAATGGGTACGGACTATTCATCAGACGCTGTGTTACCTCTTTGTGCCAGAGCCTATAGTAATCTGACCCATATTGCAGGTGATTGTGATGAGCTTGGTAATGGGGTAACGCAGGAAGAATTCATTGATCAATTTAACCTTTATCCGTTTGACATTACACCTGACTTATCTGCTAGCGTAAATACCCATTTAACACCACAGCAGAGCGGTAACATCTCAGTGCGGCTGGAATTCGCCAAGCCTATAGACGCTCCTATTAGTGTACTAGTATATCTCGAATCGCAAGCCCTAATAGAAGTAGATAGATTTAGAAGCGTTATCACTGACTTTTAAAATGGATGCTAATACACTTCAGAAAGTAATGGAGCGAGTCACACGTTCCAAATTTATCGGCGTGTTTGCGAAGAATGAAACATTGAGTTTGCCAAGTACGCGAGAATGCGGTAGTCTTATTGTGAACACAGACATCATCGGTAATGAAGGGATTCACTGGATCGCTGTCTATTTTAAAAATAGACAGCGCCTGTACTATTTTGATTCACTCGGTACTCAACCCTGGAGTGACCCTATTATTGTAAAATTTCTCGCTCAGTTACATATTCCCGAAGTTGTATGGAACCCATTTCGTATGCAGGGATATTTTACTAATGTTTGCGGAATGTACTGTGTCTCATTTCTCATGCATATGTCAAATGATAAAGAATTTATAAATTTTTTAAATTTATTTGACCCGTGTCACACTCACCGAAACGATGAAATGGTATGCAGACAGATAAAAAACCGTTTTCCAATTGTACGTACTCGTTGTATATTATAATGTTTTTGTTCGTATATTTGTAACGGTATATTCGTTTATTGTACTGATTTCTTTCATTTAATAAATTTATGAAAATATATTGTGTCTTCTTATCCCAAAAAGATCGAAAAACACTTACATTATTTCGGTGTGACATTGTTGACTGATCAGTATACCCTCCCTATTCCGAGATTCTTCAAAAGATTGTATAACTCGTGTCAAATCCTCATCGGACCTTAAAGGAATAATGCTTTTAAAACATATACAGAGTATACAGACAGACAGATCCCCATTATGTGAAGATATCTTTGGTTCGAGGAGTGAACGCCATAAAAATTTCGATTTTAGCATAATGGGGAAATAACACTGATTGACATTTTTGGCGAGTATCTATTTGACGAGATACTACAACTCTCCATATATATATAAAATTCTAATTATAGACACTTACATTTCTATGGTAGTCCCTTGCGTCGGGTTGTAAGGAGCGTCACTGCAAATATCTTCTACGGTTTGCGTTGAAAATAATAATTCGCCACAATCAATCGCATTGAAAAGACTAATTGTGGTTAATGCTGCAGTATCACGTTCTTCATACAAGTCTGGGGAGACGTACAGGTCCATGGTGGAGGATGTGTGACACTGCTGACTGATCAGTATATCATCCATATTCCGAGGTTCTTCAAAAGATTGTATAACACGTGTCAAATCCTCATCGGACCTTAAAGGAATAATGCTTTTAAAACATATACAGAGTATACAGACAGATCCCCATTATGTGAAGATATCTTTGATTCGATTACCAATTTCGATTTTAGCATGATGGGGAAATAACATTGATTGACATTTTTGACTAGTATCTATTTGACGAAATACTACAACTCTCCGTATATATATAAAATCGAATTATGGACACTTACATTTCTATGGTAGTCCCTTGCGTCGGATTGTAAGGAGCGTCACTGCAAATATCTTCTACGGTTTGCGTCGAAAATAATTCGCCACAATCAATCGCATTGAAAAGACTAATTGCGGTTAATGCTGCAGTATCACTTTCTTCATACAAATCTGGGGAGACGTACAGGTCCATGGTTGAGGAATGATTATTCACTGATGCGAAAATAGCTACTGTTACTCCCAACTGAAAATATCCCCTTTTATATGCACATTCGCCAAGCTCCGCCCAAAAGACCAGATGTTCGTCGTGATTGGCTGCCGATGTAGCTGGGTGGAGCTATGACGTGTACCATTCCGCTATAACGGGTACGGACGAGTAATTGCATCTTTATATTTTCACTAATAGAATTAATGCTCTTATTCTCCTTTGAAAATTATTTGGTGATTCGTATAGAACTTTTGATATTGATTCCAAATATGGTTTCAGAAGTTTTCTATCACCCATAGTTTTCGAGAAAATAATATTTCCATTTACTCAATTTCCCGCATCATTAGTCACTAATGTAATCGAGAGGGTATAAAGAAATATATCATAATTATATTTTAAAAATAACATTCGGTTTCAACGTTAAACTGTAGGTCTAAGGTGGTCATTACACATAATAAAATAAAGTGGTTGGCAGATAAATGGGCACCCTACGTGTCCTAGTGGTTAAGACGCGGGGCTGTTGATGGTTCGGAGTTAAACTGTAGGTCTAAGGTGGTCATTCCACATAATAAAAGAAAGTGGTTGGCAGATAAATGGGTACCCTACGTGTCCTAGTGGTTAAGACGCTGGGGCTGTTGATGGTTCCACGTTAAACTGTAGGTCTAAGGTGGTCATTACACATAATAAAAGAAAGTGGTTGGCAGATAAATGGGTGCCCTACGTGTCCTAGTGGTTAAGACGCTGGGGCTGTTGATGGTTCCACGTTAAACTGTAGGTCTAAGGTGGTCATTACACATAATAAAAGAAAGTGGTTGGCAGATAAATGGGCACCTACGTGTCCTAGTGGTTAAGACGCTGGGGCTGTTGATGGTTCCACGTTAAACT
>JAJOZX010009156.1:10000-140000 GCA_023014485.1 Bathynomus jamesi | reverse complement strand
TACTACTACTAATAATAATAATAATAATAACAAGCAGTGCATTACTCACCATAGAACCACTTGTTTTATATATATATATATATATATATATATATATATATATATATATAGAGAGAGAGAGAGCACTACAACAATATCCTAGATGCATTGGAAGGCAATGACAACTACGATGTTATATACACAGATTTTGCTAAAGCTTTCGATAAATGTGACCATGGTATAATAGGACATAAAATTAAAGACATGGGAATAACAGGCAAAGTGGGAAAATGGATCTACAACTTCCTTAGTGATCGTCTGCAGGTCGTCAAAATTCAAGGTATATCATCATCAGAATCGGAAGTACGCAGCTCAGTACCACAAGGGACAGTACTGGCCCCACTCCTGTTCATTATCATGCTAACAGACATAGACAGCGGAGTAAACAGCAATAGTATAGTAACATCCTTGCAGACGATACAAAGATCAGCAGAAAAATCAGCGATGTACATGACGTGGAGGCCTTGCAGAGGGACACGAACAAAATATACAAATGGTCAGAAGACAACAACATGTCATTCAACGCCGAGAAATTTCAGCTCTTGAGATATGGTAGAAAAGAAGAACTTAAACAGACTACATATTATGCTCCAGATAGACAGGAAATTCAGAGAAGCATGAAAGCGACTGATCTCGGGATAATAATGACAGATGATGCGAAATTCGAAACACAAAATCAGATAGCGATAAATAAAGCAACAAGAGTCGCCGGACAGGTTCTAAGAACGTTCAAGAGAAGGGACAGGACAGTAATGATTCCCCTGCTAAAAACACTGATTATACCAAACTTGAATACTGCTCAGTTTTGACGTCCCCATATAAAAAGGAAGAAACTAATAAACTAGAAGAAACGCAAAGGCATTTCACAGCCAAGATTGATGGCTGCAAAGAACTCAACTACTGGGAAAGACTACGTAAACTAAATCTGTACTCACTGGAAAGAAGAAGAGAGAGGTACATTATAATCTACATATGGAAAATGATCGAAAAAACTGGTACCAAACCTAAAACTAAACCCAATTACCATTCAAACAACACTGGAAAATAGGAAAGGCAGAATGTGTAGTGTTCCCAAATTAAAAGCACGACAAGGGACCTCCTCAACCCTGAAGGAAAATAGCTTGGTTGTCAGGGGGCCAAGACTTTTCAACCAGCTTCCTAAGGACCTCAGAAACGTAACGGGGGTCAAAGTTGAAGTCTTCAAGAAAAGACTGGATGCCTGGCTCAGGACAGTACCAGATGAGCCGGGCGTGCCTGGCTATGTACGGTGGAGAGCGCAAGAAAGTAACTCGCTCCTCCACCAGGCCAGACCTAGAGGCAGGGCCACCAGCTTGACCTCCGTGTGAAGAGAGACCAACACACGAAACAACATAAGGTTCATAAGGTAAGGTATATATAAATAATATATATTAAGCCGGGTCGAAAATGGTAAATTTTTTTATTTCTTAAGAAGTACACTATGTGAGAAGTTTCATTTTATCATCTTAAAATATTAAAAAATCAAGCATGTGCTACCCTACTACCCATATCACATGTCCCTCCTCCCTTTTTTACCTTCATATTTGCATATGTTTAATGTTGTTACATGATAAGTTGTTTGTTTAATACTTGATATTTTTATGTTTCAGATAAATAGAAATCATTTTTCAGTTAAATAGAAATAATTTGCATTTGCTTTAGTTATAATTTGAATTATCATAAATTATAAATTACATATAATTTGATTTTACTTCTGAATATAAACTATGACTACTAGAAGCAAGTCCTCAAATGCAGCCTTTGGATATCCTACGGAATTCCCAGCAGCATGACTCCTTCAAAAGCAGATGTTGTGAGACACTACCTTTTGTGCGCCGTCGTGAAGAAGCTAAATCAAAAGGATCGGCAACTGCTAATGATTGTTACAGGGTTGTTGTAAAATATATTGAAGACATTTGGATGAAATTTTCTTTTCCTACGATTAACACCAAAGGTATCTATCTTAAAGTCAGTCGACTAATAGAAGAAGCCTCAAAATTGAACAAGGTGCCGTTACATCGAAGAAATGAAAGTTTTGCCTTAAAAGTAGCTCAGTATGATGAAATGTTTGATATATCTTCTTGTGAATGCTATGATAAGGGAATTGATAGGAAATCTTGAGGTGTAAGGATAAAATACCAATGGCAGAATGGGAGCCTTTTGTGGGTCAAAAACAAAGAAAAAATCAGTTAGGACCAATTGATTGCATAGCTAGGTCAACAAAGAAGAGATCTTTAGCAAGAGCCCAAGAAGCACAAAACTGTCAACTTAAAGCACAAGAAGAAATGACTGAAGCCACCAATGTTTTACCATCGGAATTCATAGAAAATACCAAAGAAGACATGGATGTAGATTATGAGGCCGATTTAGAATTGACTGAGAATATTCAGAACAGACACTCCTATAAAAACCTAGCATTAACAGCAGATCGTTATCGTGTAAGTTGTAGAGCTGCAGCTGCAATAGTCAATGCAGCTTTAAAATATATGGGGATCCTTAACCACATCAACATGCTTGACAGAAAGAAATTAGAAAGAGAAAGCAATCGCATGGGTAAAACAAATGAGGGGTCCCGCGACTTAAGGTACCTAAGCGCCAAAATTAAAATTCGCCAGAAATCGCCTCCAAAGTTCAGCAATATTCTCGCAATAGTATCTCTGTTATTAATTGAGCTAGAACGTTCATTTTTGGCTAAATTAGAGTTCTAAGTATGCTAATGAAGATGTTAATGAGTTTTTGGAATAGATTTTCATATTTTATATTTTATACAGGGTGGGGCACGGGAACCAAGTGTTTTTGGAATAATCAGGAAAATGATATTTATTTTTGTAAAGAAAATATATTGGTAGAACAACATTCGTAAGAACATAGCATTTCATGTCATAATAATCATGTACCGAAAATTATATCTGGCATATGATGTCCTTGGCCGTCGACGCATTGTTGAAGGCGTTTACGAAAATTGGCCTCCACTCTTCCCAGCAGGTCTCTGTTGATTTGGATGATTTGTTGACGGATCGCTTCCTTCAATGCATCTAATGTACGGGGCTTGTCCTCGTAGACACGTGACTTGAGGTACCCCCATAGAAAGAAGTCACATGTGGACAAGTCAGGGGACCGAGGGGGCCATGCAATGTCACCAAATCTCGAAATGAGATGGTTGGGAAACAGGGGGCGAAGAACAGCCATTGACGCTCTGGCGGTGTGTGGCGTGGCCCCATCTTGCTGAAACCACAAATGTCGACGAGCAATACGCCTTCTTCGTAACTCAGGGATGAAAAAGGTGTTCACCATCTCAATGTAACGCCCAGATGTTATGGTAACGGTAACCCCATTTTGTTCGAAGAAATAGGGACCGATGACGCCAAACTTTCCCACCGCGCACCAAACTGTAACCTTAGGGCTATGCAGCGGTTTTTCATGGAGTTGTCGCGGATTTTCAGCAGCCCAATACCGACAGTTTTGATTGTTGACGGCCCCATTAAGGTGGAAATGGGCTTCATCACTCATTACCACCATCATGTTTTCATTCTGCTCATAAAGTGCAAGCATTTCCTGTGCAAAATTCAGTCGTTGGGGGCAATCGTTTACATTCAATTCCTGCACCATCGCTAACTTGTATGGGTGAAAATGTAATTCTTCATGCAAAATCCGTCTAACAGTACGATTGCTGATTCCGAGTGCAGCTGAATGTCTCCGAGCAGAGCGGCCTGGGCTTTGCAACATCGCTTGTCTGACCCTTTCAACGTTCTCTGGAGTACGCACAGTGCGTTGCGGCCCCTTCGGTTTTGTTTTCATTATTGAGCCTCCTGTTCGAAGATTGTTAACCCAACGTAAGATTGTGTCACGAGCGGGAACAGAGTCATTTCGATGAATGTTGAATCTGCGGCGAAACGCACGCTGAACTGCTGTCACTGACTCGCCACTCCTAACAAAATGATCATACGCGAACATGCGGTGTTCTAACGTCCACTGCTCCATGATGGCACCTGAAAGATAAAGGTGAGTGTTAGTTAAAGTTAAATGCTATGAACCCAGGAATGGAATGCTACCTACCGCACGCCCCTCCCATTCCTAATGGCCGATTACTAGCTATTCAAAAAACACTTGATTCCCGTGCCCCACCCTATATATATATTTTTTAATTTTTTGATTTTCTCATTATGGCGAACTTTGGGTGAACTTTTGGCTGGCGATATAGGTGAAAAAATTAGTTCGCTTCATAAGGTTTTCAACCATACTTCTAGTGTCGTAAGGTCATTATAACCCAAACCACGCGATAGAGGAAGGGTGAAAATAGTGATATCCATCAAAAACACGTTTTCGCCTGTGGTGGCGCTTAGGTATCTTAAGACGCGCGACCCCTCAAATACTTTTAGGTCTAAATCCGAAAATCTGAAGATGGAGTGCCTTGGATTTGATAGAAGGAAAGATAACACATTAACTAAAAGTGGAAAGATAAAAGAAGAACACTATGTTATCGTGAAAGAACCTGGAAGCATCTATGTAGACTATGTCACACCAGATAATGGAACTGCTCGCTGCATAGAAGAGTTGATAACTATTATTACAGACTCGAACAGCACAGATACTATCAAAGTTTTACTGTGTGATGGTACTCCTGTAAATACAGGAAAAATTGGTGGAGCCATAAAACTGGTTGAAATTCATCTTAACAGACCAGTGCAGGGGTTGGTGTGCCTCTTGCATTTGAATGAGCTGCCTTTTATGCACGTCTACAAAGCCATTGATAGTAAAACAACAGGTCCAAATACTTTTGTGGGTTCAATTAGGAATAAACTGAAAACAGATTTAACAAAATTGGAGATAGTCAAATATTGTCGCGTAAAGGGAAACATTAAAGAAATTCCAGCAAATGTTGTGAAGGAGCTAAGCAGTGGTCAAAGATATCTCTATGATATGTGTCTGGCAGTGCAAACTGGAGACACTTCTCAAGATCTGTCCACTCGATCACCAGGTACCCTTCACCATGCTTGCTGGCTAACTCTAGCCGACAGGGCCTTTCGATTATACAGGGTGGTGCAAAAGTCTGGACCCATAGGCAATTTACTATATAAAAATATCTTTCGATTTTTATAATAGTTTTTATAATTTAATTTTGTTTATAATTTTATAAATATTTTTCAGATTGTTACCCTATGGCAGAGAAGTTAACAATAGCAGAAAGAATAGAGCTTGTGCTTTTGTACGCAAAAGAACGAGCACCTCACGTTCAGTCGCAGATAGTTTTAATGCTAAGCACCCCGATAGGCGACCAATTCAACAAAGAACTGTCAGCAAGACTTTCGCTCGTTTCAAAGAAACGGAAGCATCTGCGATCGAACACGTAGGACGAAAAGAAGTTCAACTGATCCCGAAACATCTACACGGGTAGGGTATGCAGGCATGTGGAAGGAGCCCACGTAAGTCATTAAGGAAAGTATCGCAGGAAACAGGTGTATCAAGGCGTTCTATGGTCGTATTCTCTTACCAATCATTTTCATCTTACAAAGTACGATTAATCCAGGAACTACATGGGGATGACGAGATCGTCGTATGGAGTACTGTCAGTGGTTTTGCCAGCATAGACAGTTGGAAAAGCATATCATATTCAGTGACGAAGCAATTTTACTTAAACGGTTCGGTTAACAGACATAATGCACGCTTTTGGGCAACTGATAATCACATTGGGGTTGAGGAAGGACACGTGCAATACAGCCCAAGAGTTATGGTATGGGCTGCTATGTGGGGAGGTACGATAATTGGTCCATATTCTTCCCAGGACACTGTAATGGGTGAATCATACCTTACTTGTTAACAAATTTCCTTTGTCTCGATTATACGAAATACCATTACAAAATTGGAGAGTTGTGTGGTTTCAGCAGGATGGGGCTCCGCCACATTTCGCAAAGGTCGTTCGCAAATTTTAGATGAAAACATTTCCAGGGAAATGGATTGGACGGACGTGGGCCAATTGAATGGCCACCCAGATCTCCAGACTTGACTCCTTTGGATTATTTCTTATGGGGACACCTTAAATCAGTGGTTTACGTTAACTAACTAAGAACAATACAAGCGCTAAAGGATAACATCACAACAGAAATTGAAGCCATAAGAACGAATATTACTATGCTTACAAATGTGCAAAGGTCTTGTGTGTCAACGAGTAGAAAAGTGTTTGGAAGAAGAGGACATCAATTCGAACAACTTATTTGTAAATTCTGAACTAGAACGTTAAATTAACATAATTTAGTCACTGGTGTATGGTTAATTAAATTTCATTTCATAATAAACTTCCTGCAGGCCACACTTTTTTTCCATATAAACCGCCTATGGGTCCAGACTTTTGCACCACCCTGTATATTCAACGCCAAATCCCGATACAAACCTTCAAGATATAGTCAAGATTATTATACAGTTCTTATGCTCCAGGGTGGTTTTGGATAAAATCTCATCCTAATGCAACTGATGGTGCATATAACTTTTGGCATTTAATGTGCTTGCTTCGAAATTTAGATGAACAACATAGATCAATCATAGCACCAGTATTAAAGAATAACGCCTACTTTGCTCACCCAGAAAATATACTCATATCAATGGTAAACTGACAAGAGACTAGAAATTAGGGAGCAAGCTATTCAGAAAATCATCTTGAAGAACAGGATTTTCAGGTACGAGAAACTTTGAGTTGCCTCGAACCCTCAATTTCCAATCTACTGAATACACCGAGATGATCGATTGGCAAAAACAGATCATTACTCCTCCACCGCTGCTAAACAATTTTAGCGACGATGAGCTACTACAGGCTCGATGTAAGCCACTGGAGATAGCTTTTTTCCCTGCCACAGTCAAAGTGTGGAAAGGGCAGTGAACCTAAGTAATAACAAAGGCATGTCAGGAAAGAATAGGATATGACAACCGTCAAAAGTTTATTTTAAACTCATTAGAATCAAGGCGAAAAATGCCCAAGTTGAATGGAAGGCCCAATGGAATGAGTAAGAAACATATGAAATAAAATTCCTAATGATATTGAAAATTTCTTCCCTTTTGATGTGATAAGGAACAATGAAAAGTGAATGAATTTTAAAACATTTATTATGCCTCTAATTTTTTTCTTCTGAATATATTGTTGTACTTAATTAATTTTCCTAATACTGTGCATTATTAAATAAAATATTATACGTTACTAAAGATTATGCCATCAAAAAACCTGAATGTAGGTAAGTCTCGTATAAATGGAATATTTTCTTCAATATAGGTAAAAAAGTGAAAAATTGTGCCAAGGGTGCCAGGGCTTTAAACAGGAAAATAATTTATGAGGGGATTCCTGTGTTCCATTCAAACCCCTCACAATATGTACCTTTTCAATATAAAATTTCGACCTGGCCTAATATATATACACACACACACACACACACACACACAACACACACATATATATATATATATATATATATATATATATATATATATATATATATATATATATATATATATAAGGCGTCGCGTCGTGAGTACGAGGGTCGAACTCGTCACATTAGCGATTTCGTGATTGTTCCACGAATGAATAGTTCAACCCTCCTCCTCCTCCTCCCATCCACAGACAACTTAGTATAGCCCCTCCTCGTACGCTCAAAATGTAATTATTTTAAATGCGTGTGTTTGCGCCATGTGAGATAGCATTTCGAGTAGAAGAGGCGAATTTATGCCCTCATATTCAGCCAATGTATTACGCAATAAAATACGAGTCTTATATAAATGTAAACTACTTTCTTTAACATACAAAAGAAAGTTTAGGTATTTCTATTTTCTCGAAAAATCAATAAAAATAAATGAGATTTTCTCAAAACTTCGATTTGGCGAGTTCGCCCTGTGTACACAATAATCAGAGTTTAAACGCGTAGATCCCAGAACCTTGGTTTGACGAGTTTGCTCCTCGTACTCGCGACGCCTCAATTCTGTATATGCTACAGGCAAAGTATGAAATTCAGGTATTCTATACAATAACTGGGCATTCTATACATTGCCGTATGGTTTTTAGGCAAAGTATGAAATGAATATTGTATTACAGTTAGGTTAGGTTAATTGAATGCCAGATTAGATCAACTGTATGCCCTTGACGATTGGTTGGTTAGTTAAGTCGTGATATTTTCGTTAGTTTTGACAGTAACTGGGTATTCAATTAACCTTTATTAGCATTGATTAACATTAACATTCATTAACATTCATTCATTAACTTTCATTAACGTTCATTTCATACTTTGCCTAAAAACCATTCGGCAATGTCTAGAATGCCTAGGTATGGTATAGAATACCTGAATTTCATACTTTGCCTGTGCATATATATATATATATATATATATATATATATATATATATATATATATATATATATATATATAATATATATAGAGAGAGAGAGAGAGAGAGCGTGTACAAGTATTGTGGAATTTTCACTTAGATTCCTTCCTCTTTACTTTGAGATTTTCACTTTTTCTTTAACTTCCTTTCCTTCAAATTCAATTTGAACAATAGTTATTAAAAAAATAAAGTAGAGGAGAGTAATTAGAGTCTTAGCTGAACATTAAACAAGTTTGCAATGAAGAAAAACAAGTTGACTAAAACATTAACGCAGCAAATGTTCAATGATGTGTCCTCCATTATTATCAATGATCAATTGTAGTCTCGCGCGCCAATGGTGAATTGTTGTGGAAATGATGTTTTGATGGAATTCATTCCATGCTGTTAAAATGCATTCTCGGAGTTGACCGATATCCTGAATATTTTGTTTCTAAACTTTGGCAACTAAACGTCCCCACTGACGCAGAAGGGTACAATTTCTTTTCTTGAAATGAATTTCATCAAAGATAAATTTTTTATTTGTAGCATTTAATAGGAAATTCCCTTTCACTCAATAATGATGATGTTTCATGTTATTTAACTTTCTTCGTGACGGTCAAAGTCATGTGACGGAGGGGGCCTACAGCTTTAAGTGCGATCCGATCTACCAACGCGACGCTGTCATCTGAACGCAGAGGATACTCATCCATCCAACCACAAATTAGACACAACGTCGCTTAACTTTTCTGATTTATCACGAAGGAGTGTTGCGAGCGGCTACGACGTAGGCCCTTCAAACAGTAATATATATATATATATATATATATATATATATATATATATATACAGGGCTATTGAAAATGATTCACCTGATTTCAAATGAGAATATTTTTTAATGTTACAAATACAGAGTGATTTGTGATACATCAACCAAAAGAAAAACTGTTCAAATTTTTTCTCTCACCTCATAAATGCTCTATGTGACTTCACACGAGCAACGTCGACACGATAGTCGAATTCCTCCCATACTCGCTCCAGCATGTCCGTTGTCACTGACTCTACGGCAGTAACAATGCGAGTTCGGAGCTCATCCAAAGATGTGGGCAACGGTGGCACGTACACAGTATCCTTAACGTACCCCCAAAAGAAGAAGTCGCACGGTGTAAGATCCGGCGACCTAGGGGGCCAGCTGTGGAGCACCAAGTCATGGGGCCCACTGCGAACGCCATTTTCACACTGACTGTTTGTTGCTAGGCTAGGCCACGGCGCGGTGACTTTGGAGCCCTCTCGCGGTGATCTTGTAAAATTCGGAGATTTCCTCTTTCATGTGGTGTATGCCCAGTTGATGCACGGTTGATAGGTACGGAAGTATTCTCAGTTGAAATCGGATGAATCATTTTCAATAGCCCTGTATATATATATATATGATGCGCCTCGGTGGTGGTGTAGTGGTTAGCATCGCTGACTACGAATCCATCAGTCCCGCGATCGAGATCTGGTGACGGCAGGCGGCGCGCTGGAAAACCCAGCTGTTCATCTTTTCAGACGATAAAAATTGGTTGGTAGATAAATGGGTACCATAGGTAGCCTAGTGGTTAAGGCGCCGGGCTACTGATCGGGAGGTCGTGATATCGAGTCCGGGTTAGGACTTTGTAATTTCTGGCCGCCCGTGGTGGGGCGTGGTTCGGATTCCACGTTAAACTGTAAGTCTAAGGTGGAGTAACAAGCTTGACCTTCGTCAGAATGAACAATTCGGGAGGAAGCAACACTAAGGTTAACCAAGGTTATATATATACCGTATATATATATAATAATAATAATAATAATAATAATAATAATAATAGCGATCATTAGAGATTTCAATGTTGAGTAAAAAATGATCCAATTTTATTTATAATTTCTTCCTTTAAAAGTTTTATACAAGAACGTGGAAGAGAAAATTCAATGTTGTGTCCTCGTGCGAGACACAAGGTTACATACGATACCAGAGACTTAAGTGGTATTCCCTCGGCGATCGCCCACCACCCCCCACCCCGAACGGACAGTATTCAGTTACATTTAATTAGTTAAGAGAATTTTAAAGGGTTGGAGAAAGACATTATTGAACGATTAACTTCATTGATGTCAAATGTTCCGACGGGTATCTAATTGCCAACCACTGAGTCAGAAGGCGGAAGCGCGCACTTCCGAACTGAATGAGTACCTGGCATGATCTCAATTCATTCTTCCGATCTATGTAGTACTGCATAAATGGATGCGTGGTTTTAACCCAACTGGGTGTGAGGTGCACGCAGTTCCTAATTCCGCGAAGGACATGCTATTAACTGGAAAGTTCATTACAAAACATTGAAACGAAACCTCACTGGCTGGCACGAACTGGTTGGCATCTACCGTCGGCTTCTTTGTTCTTATAAAGACGTTATTGCAAAACTCTCAACTACACGAATAAACAAATATTAAAAGGTCCTTCATATTGTTTAAATTTATTGTACTTCATCCTGAAAATATCCTTTGCAGGCAAGAAGGAATTAAACGATTATGTTTCCTTCTTAGTTAGAACAAATGAAAGGAAATGCTTTTGTTTATTAACTCACCTCAAAGACGAAGCCGAATAAAGAACGCTATTTCAACATACGAAAAGCCACTTTCAAAACAGAAGGCTATTTCCCATTCCGAATTTATTCCATATTTGAATATAAGATTATGACAGTTAAGTTCGTACACTTAAACAGATCTTACAATATATATATATATATATATATATATATATATATATATATATATATATATATATATATATATATATATATATATATATATATATATATATATATATATATATATATATATTGCATCCTTTCAGAGTATTTTGGGTGGGACTGAGAATGGAGGACAAAGTACTTACTGCCATATATGTGCATATGCTAGAGGGAAATGTACACCAAACATGCATGATTACAATATATATATAATATATATATATATATATATATATATATATATATATATATATATATATATATATATATATATATATATATATATACTTATTCCATCTCATGGGACAGAGAGATGTAAAGGGTGCCTTAACTTAAATTGATTTTGTTATGTAAGAAATTTGAGAGAATTCGTGTCTGGGATTTGACACACAAAAAGGTAACAAACACCTTATGCACTGACCTTGTACTTACTACCTTACTTCACTTAAGCACTTCTTTGAAATTTTTGACGCCATTGTAGCTCATGGTTTTAAGCATTTCATTGGCTGACTTAGACAAATAGGATTGTATGTGTATGTTGCCTTATATATTGAATGAAAAGAAAGTGTTTTAATGTTGTTGTGTATATATATATATATATATATATATATATATATATAAATAATTACAAAGAGATGCTTTCGCTACTGCAGTAATACCTTCATCAGCACGTAGAGAAGAATTAAGAGTGAAAATCTAATAAATCAAAGCCAACGGGAAAATCTTTCCAGGCTCAGCCCATTCGCAACACGTGGAGTTTCTTAACGAATGTTCACAGTTTGATGTATGTAATTTACATACAAAGAAACATGCTTTCCTCGAGGCCTTTGTACTTCCCGTATAGCAAACACGCGTAGACTCTTTTCAAATGTTTTAGCATATAACTGCGCAGAATCTGAACTGTCAACCATGAATCCGACCGAATCCAAATTCATGCAGAAAAATTCATCATTTAGATCCAGCCAAAATACCCATACATACACAAATCCGAAATCGATTTGCTCACACACACACACACACACACACACACACACACACACACACACATATATATATATATATGGGGTTCGTTTCTTGTTCCATGCACGGTCTGTGTGTATCATTATTATTTATATATATATACAGTATATATATATATATATATATATATATATATATATATATATATAATATAATTATATATATATAATATATATATATATATGTTAACCCCTCCGTCTATGGCCCTGGGGGTGGTTCGGAGTCGACGGGGGTTCTGGTTAGGAGGCAGCAACGGATCTGTTACTTGCAGTAGTTTCTTCTATACTACTCTCCGAGTTCTTCTTTAGTGG
Source organism: Bathynomus jamesi (assembly GCA_023014485.1). Classification (NCBI taxonomy): domain Eukaryota; kingdom Metazoa; phylum Arthropoda; class Malacostraca; order Isopoda; family Cirolanidae; genus Bathynomus; species Bathynomus jamesi. Next base: position 127,513 of record JAJOZX010009156.1, on the reverse strand, counting down.
CTCGGAGGATTCTGAGGCTTATTAAATTCTTTGAGGTTTCTTCCCGATTCTTCTTGTAACTTATCGGGAGATTCTAATGACTAAGTTTTCTGAAGAGAGCACGGCTCGAATGAGAAGATAAAGACTTTTTCTTACTGTGTTTTACTCCTAAACTGTTACAGGTAATGCTCAGCCTCGTAGTTGGAATCAGAATAAACATGGAAGAAATTGGTGGGATTTATATACCCCGATTCTACTAACATCATCATTATTAAATGTTGAAGAGGCTGCATTATTTTTGCACAATATTTGAAAATAAAGTAAATCTTTTAGCTGTGTTAAGTTTAAACGAATAAACAAGATATTTGAAGATGAAGCCATATTTTTATCTTAAATTGCATATTTTCAGATCTGATGTTATCATGATCTGCCAAGTTAACTAAAAGTGGAAACTGAACTATGCATCTTTACACTAAAATATGCATATGAGTAAAAATTAAAGGTTTAAGATTTACAATTAAATGCTTAGGCAAGACATGACTTCATCTTTTATAACGAAGAAAGAATGTATACAAAACATGACATGGCAAAAGTTACTCAGGATTCATTATTAAGCTAAATCTAAAAAAATTATTATGAGATTTTAAAAAACAACAGGTCATCAATTATTTGGCAAAGTAGAAAGCACATCAAAATTTATTCCAACGGAAAAATAATAATAAAAAAAATAACAACAGTATCGCCGATTCTACATTCCTTATGGCGACATAATGTCGGGTCGGACATTGAGTACATTGTAATTTTGGTCTACTGCAACTATGATTATAATTACCAATTCATTTATTATCGTTAACTACAATTCCATTAAAGTACATTGACTACGTCATTTAGTACATTACATCATTAAGTACAGTTTCATTAAAGTACATTACATTATATTAAATTAAAGTATTACAGTTAATTATAATTAAACAGTTACTATAACTTTGTTTTGTTACAGTGTTTCATATTAATAGACAATTGAGATGTTAGAAATATAATACAAAGTACATGGGCACATACGGTATGGATGAATATGGTTGAATAATAATATTTATACTACATAACATATAAATAATGACTTCTATAGAGTGTACAGTTTTTATTATGATGTTAAAGAATTTTCATACATTGAATACTAGAGATATGATGAAGGGAAATTAATGACGGGAAAATGTGACGTCATAGTTATTGAATTTGTACGTATAGTACAAATCATTATTAGGAAGATTTACAAGAACGAATTAGAGACAAAGAGTGGGTATTAATGACTAAGAAGTACAACTACGGGTTCCAATCCTGTTATATGCAATGTGTATGCATAATCTAGGGTCGAGGGTGAGATGCAAGACAATTCATAATTAATTATAATAACTTCTATAACAAATGGAAAATGGATAATGGATACGACTAAACCATAGAAATGGTAGATCGTAAGGTTATGACACAAACAAAAGTAGAAAGCTACAAGTAAAATTATTATCCAAACTCGAGTTAAGCGATTTTGGTTCTTATGTAAAAATGAATATTGATTATTCATTGTTCATTTTATATATATATATATATATATATATATATATATATATATATATATATATATATATATATATATTAGTGTGTTTCGTCAGTATACTAACGGGTGAAAAAAGACAATGAAAACCCATTAACCGCTATTGTTTCATTTGGGAACACATTTTAACAATACTTCAGAGTAAAAATTTGAAAGTGAAATTTTTTAATTTTATTTTTAAATTCTTATATTTTAATTTTAATTTTTCTTTGAGATACTTATTTCATGTTTATCTAAAGTTTCTGAAACCAAATGTACTACAAAATATTAAGAAATACAAAAGGTAGTTCTGGCCCTTAATGGGTTAAACTATGACGATTAACTCTTTGAGATAGCACCTTCTTTTAGCAAGACTGCTCTGTGCCACTACTGTATGCTTTCGATTTGCAACAGTTTTTAAATGAAATCTTTCCAGCCAAGTGGATTGATGGAGATGGACTAATTGCTTGGCCACTTCTTTCGCCTGACCCGTTCCTATTGGACTATTTTTTTTTATGGGGGTCATGTTAAAAGTGTTGTTTATTCATCAAAACGACATTCTTCGAATGAACTTATGGCCAGAATCACCAACGCAATTCATGAAATCACTCAGTAGCAGCTGGAGAATGTTTTTAAGTCTTCGTAAAATCGGACTGAATGATGTATCGCGAAAGATGGCGGTTATGTTGAGGCCGAGGAATTTGTAATGTAGTGAGTTAAAAACTAATAATTATGCTTTCATACGCTGCTTACAGTTTGTTTCTATCACGTGTACATCAAAAGTAATGAAAGTTTAAAGTTGCACAAGAACTTTGCAACTTTAAACTTTAATATATATGTGTATTAATCATATAGACAAATGAACAATTTAAGGGTGGTAGGAAAATACACAGATAAGAGATGAAGTTATATTCCGTTACGTTTCGGCACAAAGCTTACTCACACACAGCAAGGCTTTGTGCCGAAACGTAACGGGACAAACTCCATCTCTTATTTGTGTATTTTTTTACCACCCTTAAACCGCTCATATATATATATTAGGCCGGGTCGAAAATGGGAAATTTTTTATTTCTTAAAAAGTACACTATGTGAGAAGTTTCATTTTATTATCTTAACAAAATATTAAAATAGCAAGCATGTGCTACCCATGCTACCCCTAGCAAATAACCCCCCTTTTTTTACCCTATATCTGCATATATTTAAATGGGAAAAATGTTATTTCTTAAAAAGTACACCGTGTGAGAAGGTTTTTTTTATCACTTTAACAAAATATTTAAAAAATCAAACATGTGCTACCCAACTACCCCTATCACATGCCCCTCCTCCCTTTTTTACCTTCATACTCGTATTTGCATATGTTTAATGTTGTTATACGTTACATGATAAGTTGTTTGTTTAATGCTTGATATTTTTATGTTTCAGATAAATAGAAATAATTTTTCAGATAAATAGAAATAATTTGCATTTGCTTTAATTATAATTTGAGTTATCATAAATTATAAATTACATATTATTTGATTTTACTTCTGAATATAAACTATGACTACTAGAAGCAAGTCCTCAAATGCAGCCTTTGGATATCCTACGGAATTCCCAGCAGCCATGACTCCTTCAAAAGCAGATGTTGTGAGACACTGCCTTTTTGTGCGCCGTCGTGAAAAAGCTAAATCAAAAGGATCAGCAACTGCTAATGATTGTTACAGGGTTGTTGTAAAATATATTGAAGACATTTGGATGAAATTTTCTTTTCCTACGATTAACACCAAAGGTAAGTCGACTAATAGAAGAAGCCTCAAAATTGAACAAGGTGCCGTTACATCGAAGAAATGAAAGTTTTGCCTTAAAAGTAGCTCAGTATGATGGAATGGTTGATATATCTTCTTGTGAACGCTATGATAAGGGAATTGATAGGAAATCTTGCAGGTGTAAGGATAAAATACCAATGGCAGAATGGGAGTCTTTTGTTGGTCAAAAACAAAGAAAAAATCAGTTAGGACCAATTGATTGCATAGCTAGTTCAACAAAGAAGAGATCTTTAGCAAGAGCCCAAGAAGCACAAAACTGTCAACTAAAAAAGCACAAGAAGAAATGACTGAAGCCACCAATGTTTTACCATCGGAATTTATAGAAAATACAGAAGACATGGATGTAGACTCAAAGAGTCAGGATGTAGGTTATGAGGCCGATTTAGAATTGACTGAGAATATTTAGAACAGGCACTCCTATAAAAACCTAGCATTAACAGCAGATCGTTATCGTGTAAGTTGTAGAGCTGCAGCTGCAATAGTCAATGCAGCTTTAAAAGATATGGGGATCCTTAACCACACCAACATGCTTGACAGAAAGAAATTATCATAGAAAGAGAAAGAAATAGCATGGGTGAAACAAATACTTTTAGGTCTAAATCCGAAACTGAAGATGGAGTGCCTTGGATTTGATGGTAATAATAATAATAATTATTGGTTTTGTTTAACCTCCTTCGCAACATCTAAGGTCATATGACGGAGGAGACCTACAGCTTTACGTGGGATCCGAACCACGGGTCGCTACACAGTCTGGACGCAGCGCACGGTCTTCCATCCAACTACTACCCAGACCCACTGTCGCTTAACTTCGCTGATCAACGGGAAGCAGTGTTACGACTTTGGCTATGACGTAACCCTGGATTGATGGAAGGAAACATAACACATTAACTAAAAGTGGAAAGTTAAAAGAACACTATGTTATTGTGAAAGAACCTGGAAGCATCTATGTAGACCATGTCACACCAGATAATGGAACTGCTCGCTGCATAGCAGAAGAGTTGGTAATTATTATTACAGACTCGAACAGCACAGATACTATCAAAGCTTTACTGTGTGATGGTACCCCTGTAAATACAGGAAAAAATGGTGGAGCCATAAAACTGGTTGAAATTCACCTTAACAGACCAGTGCAGTGGTTGGTGTGCCTCTTGCATTTGAATGAGCTGCCTTTTATGCACGTCTACAAAGCCATTGATTGTAAAACAACAGGTCCAAATACTTTTGTGGGTTCAATTGGGAATAAACTGAAAACAGATTTAACAAAATTGGAGATAGTCAAATATTCTCGCGTAAAGGGAAACATTAAAGAAATTCCAACAAATGTTGTAAAGGAGCTAAGCAGTGATCAAAGATATCTCTATGATATGTGTCTGGCAGTGCAAACTGGAGACACGTCTCAAGATCTGTCCACTTGATCTCCAGGTACCCTTCACCATGCTCGCTGGCTAACTCTAGCCAACAGAGTCCTTCGATTACATATCTCAACGCCAAATCCCGATAAAAACCCTCAAGATATAGTGAAGATTATTATGCAGTTCTATGCTCCAGGGTGGTTTTGGATAAAATCTCATCCTAATGCAAGTGATGGTGCATGTAACTTTTGGCATTTAATGTGCTTGCTTCGAAATTCAGATGAATAACATAGATCAATCATAGAACCAGTATTAAAGAATAACGCCAACTTTGCCCACCCAGAAAATATACTCATATCAATGGTAACTGACAAGAGACTAGAAATTATGGAGCAAGCTATTCAGAAAATCATCCTTTGAAGAACATGATTTTCAGGTACCAGAAACTTTGAGTTGCCTCGAACCCTCAATTTTCAATCTACTGACTACACCGAGATGATCGATTGGCAAAAAGAGATCATTACTCCTCCACCGCTGCTAAACAATTTATTTTAGCGACGATGAGCTACTACAGGCTCAATGTAAGCCACTGGAGATAGCTTCTTTTCCATGCCACATTCAAAGTGTGGAAAGGGCAGTGAACCTAGTAACAAAGGCATGTCAGGAAAGAATAGGATAAGACAACCGTCAAAAGTTTATTTTAAACTCATTAGAATCAAGGCGAAAACTGCCTAAGTTTGAATGGAAGGTCCAATGGAGTAAGAAACATATGAAATAAAATTTCCTAATGATATTGAAAATTTCTTCCCTTTTGATGTGATAAGGAACATTGAAAAAGTGAATTGAATTTTAGCACATTTATTATGCCTCTAATTTTTTCTTCTGAATATATTATTGTACTTAATTAATTTTCCTAATACTGTACATTATTATCATACACAAAATATTATACGTTAATAAAGATTTATGTCATCAAAAAACCTGAATGTAGAGTAAGTCTCGTATAAATGGAATATTCTTCAATATAGGTTAAAAATTGAAAATTTTTGCCAGGGGTGGAGCTTTAAACAGCGAAAATAATTTATGGGGGGTTCCTGTGTTCCATTCAAACCCCTCACAATATGTACCTTTTCAATATAAAATTTCGAACCAGCCTAATATATATATATATATATATATATATATATATATATCACACACACACACACACACACACATTGATTGTTGTGCCTTTTTGCATGAAGTCTGCGAGCAAAACGCTTTTGTGGTCCCAAAACACGGTAACCATCACTTTGCCACCGGACCTCACAATCTTGAACTTCTTTGGTCGCTGGGACCCAGGGTGTTTCCATTCCATGTTGGCACGTTTTATTTCCGGAGTATGGTGATGAACCCACGTCTCGTCTCCTGTGACAATACGCTCGAGAAATTCTTGACCACTGACAGACTCGGCATATCGTTGCAGAAATGACAGGGCACTGCTCCAGTCGAGCCGCCATGTTCAACTGACTCATATAACCAATGTACGGGGCAGATGGCAGCCGAATCGACGTGCAGTGTTTCCAACAATGTTTAATGAATCCACCTGATTCAAACATAATCAATGCAGGTCCTTTAATTACGAAATTATATGCAGTGCAAACTTATTTTCTGACCGCCCGGTTTTCATTGCTTAGTAATATTCACAAGTTGCAATATATATATATATATATATATATATATATATATACACACACACACACACACACACACCCTTGTAAGCTTGTCTGACGCTTATGGGTATAGCGTTCCTTTGTAGGAGAGAGCATTTCCTGCAATTTGCATGGAAAATTTGGTTTATGTATGAAATCATTGGGAAGCCTTGTATTATGACTATGGTTGATCTGATAGGGGATAATCGCTCTGTGAGTGGGCAAAGTACAGTTTCTATTAGCAAATTTACATACTGATACCGACAGTAAGTTTATACAGGTTATTTAATTTTAGAATATTTAAGTTTCTGAACATTGGAGATCTGTTATCATTGTCTGAGAGAGTTCGTAAACACTTATTATGGATTACTTCCAGGGGATACATTATATAATTCTTTGTACTACCGCATGCTGATTCCATATTGCAAGTGTGGATGGTAAAAGAGTAATACAGTGTGAGGAGGACATTTTGGGGAATTGTTTTCTTGAGTTTAAACATTATGTAGGGAAATCTAGATATTTTTTATTTGATATGTTGTGTGTGGCTTTTGAAATTTAATTTTTCATCTAACTTGATGCCAAGAACGTTAACTTCATTTACTTTTGCAAGAGGAGTGTTTCCAATTATTAATGGTGCACGATTGCGGTTGTTTTAGTTACGAGCATATATGATTATTTTGTCAAGTTTAGTAAAAGCTTCTTTGTACACACCCATTTATAGATATGATTTAATTGCCTGTTCCCTTCGTTTATTAGGTAATTGATATTGTAGTGTGTCGAAGTGAGTGTTGTATCATCTGCTTATTGAATACAGTCTAATGTTGTTGATCGATAAAAGTCATTTACATGCATTAATAAGAGTAAGGGTCCAAGGTTTGATCCTTGCGGAACCCCACTTTCCAATATAGCATATTCTGATGAAATGTCATTCACTTTAACATACTGGGGATGATTAGAGAGTATGATTTAAACCAATTTAGCATATTTCCCCTTATGCCATATGCGTTTAATTTGTCTAGTAAGATATCGTGTGAGAGCGTATCAAAAGCTTTCGACAGGTCAAGGGAAACTAAGATTGTGTTTTTTTTGTAGTTTAGGTTTTTATAGATATTTTCTAATAGCATGTTGATGGCGTCTTCTGTGGTGTGGCCTTCTCTAAACCCAAACTGTGTTTTTGTTAGGATGTCGTATTTAGTTAAGAATTTGATTAGTCGTATGCGATTCTTTCAAATACTTTATTCAGAGTTGGTAAGACAGAGATTGTTCGGTAATTGGACGGAGAATCCGGGCTGCCTGATTTGAATACTGAAATTGAGCTTCGTCGGTGAATAAAATGTATCTACACAACTACAGGTGTGCATCAAGCCAACGGCAAAACTCATGCGCAACTTCAAATACCCATAGCTCCGTAACCGTTGAGAATCGGGCCCATGTTCATAGAGCATTTTTGAGTGGGAATGACCTAAAAAATAATCTGAAATATTGACATAAAATCCTGGGACACCCTGTATACTCCTAGGCTGGAATGAATGAATTTCTTGATGAGTTAGAAAATATTTATTTATCCATTGTAAGTTACTGATGGTGTTTTAGCATTTGTAAATGAAAATAAGATGTGCCACTTTGATTACATCTTTGAGATTTAGTAGTTTTGTCTCTTTAAATAATGCACTTGACTGATTATTAAAATCAGCATCATGTTGTTGCTATATGTAAAAAAAGCTTCTAAAATGAAATACATTATGGCAGTTAGAACTGAAACTGATTACACTGTATAAACAGAGCTGGGCAGTAACACGTTACAAGTAACGGCCGTTACGTAACGCGGTACTTTTTTAGTAACAGTAGCGGTAACGGCGTTACATTTCAAATCAAGTAACTCTTTCAGTAACGACGTTACTTTTTTAGGGAAATACATTCGTTACTCGTTACTTTTTTATCGTAGCTCGCAATTAGTTTCTTTCGATCCTCACTCATTATTCATTAACCGTTAAAAATTTGTTCCTTCACCCTCTCCCTCGACACTGACAGCACTGTCAAAGTAAAAAGGCGAAGAACCCTGGAGCAGCGAGGGACCTAAGTTCAACAGAGGTTTCGTCATTCCTCTCATCTAGGCCTTCATGGCACGTTAGCTCTGCATCCTTCCCATCCACTAACTTTAAAAATATGTTTATTAAACTTAACACTCCTATACCATCTAGTGCCGCTGTTGAGCGGGTTTTTTCAGTAGGGAAGGATATACTGCGTCCGAAACGAGGCTCGCTTTTGATGCAACTTTTGAGAAGCTTGTTCTCTTAAAGGCCAATAAAGATCTTTTGAATAATAGTTCTTAAGTTTGAATATTTAGCTAATAAATTTCAATTATCATTGCCATGCACAATAACTCATTTGACTCATTTCTTTAGTATTTCGTATTATTGTTTTGCAAAACTAAACTTTCCTGGTATATTCTAACATTAGTAAATTAGTATCAATAGTATGCTACATCCTCCGTTATGTTGCAATTCCTAGTAGTAATCTTGCAGTAATTTTGTTTCACTTTTTTTGAAAATATTATGCCTTATAAGTCATAACAACGCAATGAAGGCATGCATAGACTTCATAGCCTATGCATTAACCAGTGGATACAAACCACACATACTCGCACAAACGAATGTTTATATAATATTGTATGTATATATAAATTATAATATACCTATGCACATATGTAATATATTTATATTTCATTAAAAGTAACGGTAACGAGTAACGGTGCCGTTACTCGTAACTTTTTTAAAATGGTAACTGTAACGATAACGGCGTTACATTTAGACTGTAGTAACGATTCGTGCCAGTTCTAATATACACTACAGTGTTTTTTATTGGTTGTTTCTTTGGAAAAAAAACAATTCTTGGAATAGCTCCACACCGTTCTCATGGAAACGGGGAATTAGAAATTTTGTTCACGGAAGTGGTAGCTTATTAACGAATGATGTAATATATATATATATATCCTGTCTTGTATACTTTTATGTTATTTGTACAAGTAATAAAAATTCGGCCTATTATAAGAATTTCCGAATGGCTATAATACAGGGTGTTTATAAAGTCCCTATCTACAGTATTTCAGTGAAAACGTAGCAAAAAGGGTAAAATTCAATAACAATATAATAGAAGGCATACATTTAATGAATACTTAAGCATATGATTCTACATGAGCACCATCAGTATCTCTACAGAGTTCGAATCTGTCAGCAGCATTGCGGAACACATTTTGGAGCATGACAGTGGTTATTTTTGTAACTACTGTTACGATACGAGCACATAAATGTCCCAGCTTCATTCAGATGGCATTTTAAACACGGTCGTCTTTCAACAAGATGGGGCACTTGTCATTACGCAAACATTGTTCGGGAGTACCTAAATGAACGATTTCCAAATCGGTGGATTGGACGTGGAGGCAACAGGCCCTGGGCCGCTCGATCTCCTGCCCTAACACCCTTGGATTTTTTTTGCATGGGGCTTTATCAAATCAAACGTCTATCAAACGAGGGTTACAGATCTGCAAGATTTACGTGCTCGTATCGTAACAGCAGTTACAAAAATAACCACTGTCATGCTCCAAAATGTGTTCTGCAATGCTGCTGACAGATTCGAACTCTGTAGAGATATTGATGGTGCTCATGTAGAATCATATGCTTAAGTATACATTAAATGTATGCCTTCTATTATACTGTTATTGAATTTTACCCTTTTTGCTACGTTTTCACTGGAATAGATAGGGACTTTATAAACACTCTGTATATAGGAACAAAAAATTCAAAATTTGACTTACTCTTTTTCTTTAAATATTTTAGATAAATTTTTAAAATTTCCTGTGATAAGAAAGTATGAGGCAAGAAATATGATTTCCTGCATCCACAGCTACTTTAAATGTCATCATACCTGTATAACTGGACTGAAATTCTTACCTACTCCTATTTCACTCTAAAGCCACAACCCTGTTACTATTGAAAAAAAGAGCGTTTAAATTATTTTCTCAAAATCTAAAGAGACAAAACTCTACCAAGCTTGTATTTTCAGTTTCACTGCATGTACTTAAAACGTCGTTTCAACCGAAACCAAAATTAACCCCTCCAATGACGTCATAATAAGTAAAATTGCGACAATATAATGAATACTTAATAACGGATGGAAATCTTTCATGTATGCATCCTGTAAGAATTATCTAATTTTGTTTAAGATACGTCACCAATCTGAACAAGTGATACTGGTCTATAAGGTGAATTTCTCAAGCAGTTTGCTCCACATAATTAGTTATTTTGTTAATTTTTACTTTTTGGTTTTCGATGCTACATTCAAAATAAAACTTTCTAAATTTAGAACTTATAGCTTCTTTTCTGATGGTGCGTTCTAGGAGAAGTTTTTCCTTCTTTCTGGTATCAAAGCTTCTTTTCAGATGATAACTTCTTTTAATGATACGTAGCTTCTTTAGATATAGAGGAAATTGTTTTCAAAACTACTTTTTTGAGTGATTTGAGACAATAGAATATTATATTTCTATATACAGGGTGTTTCAGAACCAGTCTGCCATACTTTTGGGGGTGATTTGGGGGGGGGGGGTCATGTCGAGTAAAAAAGTTAATACAACATCGGGGCTATTTCCAACCGTTGCGGAACTATGTACGTTTTAAGGTGCACGGAAAAAAATAAACGAGAGTATTAATCTGATGTATTTATTGCTACATTTTACGAAATACACCTTATAAATATTCAAAATGTCCGCCTCGGTTTTCAGTGCACAGCCTTGCTCGTTCCAAATAAGAGTTCACTGTCAATTGAATCATTTCGGAGTGTTCTCGTATGCAAACAGCGGCATCCATAATCCGACGCAAGAGTTTCTCTCTCGTTTGTACTTTGGTTTAGTAGAGTGTAGACCATCTCCTTCATAAAGCTCCATAAAAAGAGATCTAATGGGGTAAGGTCCGGAGATCTCGGGGGCCACGATATTGGACTAGCACGACCAATCCAACGATTTCCGTACCGCTGAGTCAAGTAATCCGTAACATGACGACCAAAATGTGGTGGCTCCTCATCGTGCTGGAAGAACACCTTTCCGTGTCTCCAAGGGCAGGCCCTCCGTCAAAAGCGGCAATCCATTCGTCAGGAAGTTCAGATAAATATCAGCAGTTAATCGTTGTTCCAAAATAAAACGAATGGTCCAAGCAACTGATCTCCAATTCACCGCACCAAACATTCACCGAGAATCGATGTTGATAGTTTCCTTCAACGATACCGTGGAAATTATCAGCGGACCACAAGTGGGAATTTCGTCTATTGTTAATTCCATCCCGAATGAATTGTGCTTCATCACTAAACAGTATGCGATTAAGTATTTGGCGATGCATAACAATCCACTGGCAAAATTGAACACGTTTATCGTAATCATCCTGTTGAAGAGCTTACACACGTTGCAAATGATAGGGATACAAACCTTCATCATGTATGGTTCGCCATACACGCGATGCGGATTCACCAATTCGTCTAGAAATCCTTCGAACATTGGTAGTTGGGTTACATTGTACTAGGTGCAGTATGCGCTCCTCCACAACAACGGGCCGTCGTGCTACATGTTCTTGGTTACGTGCAACAATTGTTCCTGTTTCCCTTAATCTCTGGTGTGTGTCACTAAACACTTGCCTGTTCGGTATTCGTCGGTTCGGAAAACGTCTTCGATGTTCCTCAACTGCCTCTCTACTGTTACCATCACAAAATCCATAAATGAAATGGATATCAGCGTATTCAGCGGGTGTGAACTGTTGATTCATTTTGATTGTTCACCTTAGCGCAACACAGTGTCTCGTACCACAGATCAGAACCAACTGAAAGAAAAAACTGAGGATTAGTAGTGGTAACTTCGTTAACCGAAACTACCACCAGTGGTGCCATCTATCGAATTACACACAAGTAGGGATTTGTTGTTTGCACATCTTAAAACGTCCGTAGCTCCGCAACCGTTGGAAATAGCACCATGTTGTATTAACTTTTTTTACTCACTATCACCCCCCAAATCACCCCCCCAAAGTATGGTAGACCGGTTGTGAAACACCCTGTATAGAAGGTTGCGGGAGGTCCTTGTCTTCCGTGTACGGAAGATATGCATAATTTAAAGATATTTGCGTTATCAGTCTGGATGTAAATAAGATCTCCCGGATATGACTCTCTCGAAGGAGGGAAACAATAGGATTTTATGTATAATGAAGCTGATTTGCACTGAATCTATAGGATAGATAAATTTTGGGGTTTAAATTTGAACTTCGCAAAATTTTTGTCTATCTATCTGTATGTCTGTTTCTGTCTCTGTCTCTCTGTCTGTCTGTCTGTCTGTCTCTCTCTCTCTCTCTCTGGAATGATTTGTAAGAATCCTTTCAAGAATACATGATAGTGGTTGTACCTTAAGTAAAGCTACTGTATTAGTATAAGGAAGAGAATGAAACGCATTTGCGAGAATAAAAGAATAAAGTTTGTTGATTTTTTACTTACATTTTTCGATGGCAGCGAATACTTTGACTTGGATGGGATTCATTTTAACGAAAGGGTAAGAGGAGATATGGCGATCTTCTGAACATTAATTTGTATAATCTTTGTAAATTAGGCTGCCCCGCAACCAGTAATTGATCCTTCTTCACCAACTGCTAAACCTACTCCGCCAGTAGTTAATCATAATGAGCAAGTAGTTAATCCTACTCCCCCAGTAGTAAATCCTACTTCACTAGTCGTTAATCTTACTAGTGCATTGTTTGACTAAGTTCCCCACTTAGCATTAATTGATTCACCTCTTTCGGAAAACGACTCAGGTCAAATAGGAGAAACAATAACTTAAAATATCTTAAAATTGTGCTATTCAATGTTAAATCAATTAGAAACGAACTAATGGAATTTATAACGCTAGTCAAAACTGAGAATTTTGACATCATAGGAATAACTAAATCCTGGATTCATTCCAAATCAAGGAACTTTATAGGAGAATTTGAAATGGTAGGTTACAAAATGATTCACAAAGATAAGAACGGAATTAAAGGAAGGTGACAGTATACTTTTATATGCTTGTGACTTCCAGCACCCGGTAAATAACAGTGATGTAGGCCTCGAGACCGGTGTAGAGACCTTTTTCTGGTCTCGGTTTCGGGTACTTAGGTCTTGGTTTCGGTCTCGGTTTCGGGTACTTAGGTCTTGGTTTCGGTCTCGGTCTCAGCCATAATGGTCTCGACTACATCACTCTGATGCTCCTCAAATGTAACGAACACTTATCTTGTTTTAAGTAGTCAGTTAACTGCTGAAAAATGTCACAAACTATGAATCTGTGATAAATTACATTTTGCAAATGTCACTTGATAACTTCTTTAGAATCTTTATTCCTGAATGTGAAATACAGAGCTCAGGAATTAGGCATTACACAATATTGAATACGTGCAAAAATTGTATATGGTCTCGGTTTCGGTCTCGGCCATGGTCGTCCCGACTACATCACTGGTAAATAGTAATATTGTTTCTGCTCATGAAATGGAAATTAAACTAAATTTGAACAATAAAATAGTGCATCTATTTCTAGTATATAGGCCACCTCACTACTCGTTTGTCTGTTTGTTTGTTGTATTTCATTACTATTGACGCAGCTACGGTGGGCCTCCGATGTCACTAGGCTGCTCCAATCCTTGCCGTGGCAGTTGAAGAGTATTTGTAGTGGGGTTCTCATACCCTGGTGTAGGGGTCTGGTCGGGGACTCTTGATAACCAGTTGGTCCAGTTGTGTTAAAGTAATCCGAGGTTTTGCCTGTCATATTTCTGATTTTTTTGAGGAACTGCATTGAAAAGTCGGGTTCCACTGAATGTGAAACTATGATGTACAATGGTCTTCACTTTATGAGTCACTCCTTCCCGTTGATAAGGATATAAACTTGTTTGATCAATTAAGCAGATTAACGAATAATAAGATTAGTGTAATTTTTTTTGTGATTTTAACTGCGGTATTATAAATTGGGAAAACAAAAGCTGATGCTGATGCTTAGGGCTCAAGGTAATGGGTTAACAGTCCTACTAGGGGTAATAGTAAACTAGATCTCATGTTCATGAGGAAAGATGACCTAGTCTCTAACCTGACTGTTGGTGAAACGGAATAACAGCGATCACAATTTGATTAGATTTGACTTGAGGGTTCCAATTAGTATTTGAGAAAAGACGCACAAAAGATTGGATTTCTCTAGAACAAATTTTGAAAGTTTCCAAAATAATTTAGGCACTCTTGAAATTTTAATAAGAGAGGATGTAAATGTCACCTGGAGCTCATATAGGATCAATTTAGAATACTACAGAACACGTTTGTACCCACTAAATAGTTCCCGTCTTGTCAACCAAGACGCCGAAATGGTTTAACAATGAATTAGCAATGTTATTACAAAGAAATAGAGCCTACATACTACCTAAGTCACATTCCAACCTGACTAATTCAGAAATTATATAAACCTACGTCGGGGTTAAATCCTTAATTAGATCAGTTAAACGTGATAAAGAAGTTGGAGTTGCCTCACTCTGTAAGGTTAACCCTAAAGAGTTTTTTTTCCCGTGATAATAGCAGAAAGACAATTAAAAAATATGTAGGTCCCCGAAAAGATAGAAATGGCATACTGAAATTCAGCTAAACGAGTTTTTCGTTACAGGCTTGAGTCTTCATGGAAGAAGACTTAACTGAACTACCAAATCCCCGGATTACGTACGACGGTGACCATCCTTTAGAGACCATATGTTTTACGAGAGATGAGGTACAGCAACTAATTGGCAAGATGAATAAGTACAAATCATCCTGTCTTAACTTATTTCTTCCAAGGGTATTAAAAGAGCTTAGCCACAATATTGTTGATGATCTAGTAACTATATTCAAACACTTATTCGAATTGGGGAAAGTTCCAACCGACTGGAAATTAGCAAATGTAAGCCAATCTTTAAAAAGGGGGACCAGGCAAAATCCTGGTCATTTTAACGATCAGTTTAACGTCAACTGTCGGCAAGTTGTTTGAATCCATTATTATTACAGAACGTATCATGTATCAGTATCATCTTGAATCAAACAATTTAATATTTGATTCTCAGTATGGATTCAGGTGACGTAGATCTTGTTTAACAAACCTGTTAGAAATTTTCAATAATATGTATACTTTATACGACTCAGTTATAGCAATAGATATAGTGTATCTCGAGTTTCAAAAAGCTTTTGATAAAGTCCCTCACGCGAGATTGATGAGTAAAGTGAGAGGACTATGAATCACCGGACTCATTTCCAAGTGGACTGAAAATTGGTTAAGAGACAGAAAGCAGAGTGGTAATAAATGGAGTGGTTTCGGAATGGTATCCCGTCACCAGTAGGGTTCCACAGGGCACCGTTCTGGATCCTTTACTTTTATCATCTATATTAATGATATAGATGTTGGGCTCCTAAGTACAATTTCTAAATTTGCAGACGATACCAAGTTAGGAAATGATTTAGATAGGTTGGGCGAATGGTTTGGTACTTGGCAGATGCCATTCAACTTGGAGAAATATAAGGTGATGCACCTAGGTTACAAGAACCCGAAGACTGATTGCTCTCTGTTGGGAAGGGACTTGACTGAGGCTAATTTAGGGAAGGACTTAGGAGTTTATATCAATAATGATCTCAAACTGTCAAAGCACTGTGCAGAAATGGAAAAGAGGGCCTTGAAGCACTGGGTTATATTAAAAGACAGTTCCAATTTACAAACAAGGAGGCTGTAATGTCTCTTTACAATTCACTAGTTAGACCTCAACTCTAGTAGTGTGTGCAGTTTTAGTCTCCGTCCCGTAGGAAAGATATAGAAAGGCTGTAAAGTTGCACAGGCAAGGGCCACAAAATTAATACCTTCAATGAGACTGCGAAACTACCAACGTAGATTAGAGTGCTTAAATCTGTTTACCTTAGTGTCATTTTAGTTTTTTGATTGGGTTGAGAATTCCAGCTTAGCCTTGAACGGCCAAGCTTTGAAGGGTTACTTTAACTTATAGCCTAAGTTAAGCTAGACTAAAACAGATTTTATGGACTTGGAAGTCCTATTCGGTCGTACCTCAGGGTTGTTGACTCGATGTGGGCCTACTTCAGGCCTCAGTAGCATAAAAATAAAAAAGGGCACTACTTATGGTCTTCTTTCTAAATTTTGCAACACCAATACAACTGCACCATTGCACATTGCAACAATTCTGTATCTAAACTACCAAACTGAATTGCTCTCAAGACCACGCCCAATTAGTGCCACACTCAAAAAAGAGTAGAAGGGACGCTGCCAGCATAAAAAAAAATGATGCCATAAGCTCCCCAAAAAGTTGGTTCTAAAATAAGGGATAATTGCTCACTAACCTTACAATTATGAGATGAATATGTATAGATCCCTTAACTTAATATATACATTTATAGAGTGGATCGATTTTACATTCTTTTCGATTTCCATATTCTAATAGAGACAAAACTTGCGCATGCATGAGAAAATAGCCTCTGCAAAATCTTAGCTTAAATAGGTAATCATCTTCTGCCCCCGGCAGAGCGATGAAAATCATATTTTAGTAGTCAAAAACGTATTTTTAAACCCTAGCCTAGAGTCATAAAATTTTGCGTGTGTGTTATTTCATGCCTAAGCAATGATATAAATGCTATGGGAAATATATAAATGCATTATTTAAGACAAAGAGCCGATCTGAAAATATGTATATGTTAACGGAGAGCTAGTTTCTGAAAACAAGGAAATGGCTATCTTGCTAAACGAATTTTTTACGTCAGTTTTTATTATCTAAGATGTAACGAATATCCCTACGGTCATAGACATAATACCTTTTGATAATGGTAATACTTTGGATAACTGTGGTTAGTGAAAGGAAGGTAATGCGCTATATTGATAAAATGAAAATGTGTAAATCACCGGGGCCGGATTCCATATATCCCATACAACTAAAAGAATTAAAAGAAAGCATTGTTGTGCCGCTAACAAATACTGTTAATGCGTCTATTTCTGAGGGGTGCGTACCAGATAATTTCAAGTTAGCAAATGTAACACCTATCTTTAAGAAAGGCGATAAAGGTGCGGCGGGAAATTATAGGCCAATCAGTTTAACGTATGTTGCAGGTAAGCTACTGGAATCAATAATTAGGGATCGTATAGTCGAACACCTAGAATTGCATAACTTAGTTAGAAATACGCTGCACGGTTTTAGGCGAAACAAATCTTGCTTAACTAATCTTTTAGAATTTTTTCAAAGCGTGGTTGAAGTTTACGATACGATAGTCATCGGGCGGTTGATGTCGTGTATTTAGATTTTCAAAAAACGTTTGACACCGCACAAAAGACTCATTGAAAAAACTAAGGCTCATGGAATCAGGGGTGTGGTAATAAATTGGATAGAAGAGTGCGAGGTAGGAAACAGAGGGTGGTCGTTGATGGAGCGGAGTCGTGTTGGGCTAATATAGCGAGCGGCGTTCCTCAGGGTTTTGTATTAGGCCCCTTGCTTTTTCTTATATATATTAACGATTTAGATGTCGGCCTAGTCAGTACAGTCTCAAAATTTTCGGATGACACGAAGTTGGGTGGTAGGTCGATTAATGACGAAGATCGAGGTAAAATCCAGAAAGATCTGAATAAAATCGTTGATTCTTCAGTCACATGGTAAATGCGATTTAACGTCGATAAGTGCAAAATTTTACATATAGGTTCGCGTAACGGTAATTTTGCGTATAGTATGTCAGGAAAGGAATTAGCAAGCGTAGAGAAGGAAAAAGATTTAGGAGTTACAGTCACTGGTGATTTAAAAGTGGCGAAACAAAGTACAGCAGCGGTCAATAAAGCGAACAAAGTGTTAAGTTTTATAGCTAGGAATTTTGATTACAAATCACGCGATATTACTGTTCCTCTTTATAAATCATTAGTTAGACCCCAGTTGGAGTACGCGATCCAATTTTGGAATCCGCATATGCGAAAAGATATAGACAGAATCGAAAGAGTTCAAAGACGAACAACTAAGATGATTCCGTCGCTTAGGTCGAATTCGTACGAGGATAGGCTTAAGGATTTAAAATTGACTACAATCGAGACTAGGAGGCTAAGGGGTGATCCAATCCAGGTTTTCAAAATTATGAATGGGTTTGATAACGTAGATAGAGATAGCTTTTTCGAAATATCTCAATATAGGACTAGAAATAACGGGTGTAAGTTGAAAAGTAGAAGGTTCGAGACAACAGTTGGCAAAAACGTTTTTACGAACAGAATAGTAAATGTGTGGAATAGGCTGTCGGTAGAAGTAATTAGTAGCACATCTATAAACATGTTTAAAAATCGATTAGATGCATGTGTTGATAAATTGGGTATAGTTTGAGGTAGTAAAATTAAGGCTTTGTGGTTCGGAACCCACGTAAAATTGTAGGTCCTCGCCGCCACCACGGAGGACATGATACACAATTACGAACAGAGTTAGGTAGACCAGCCATGAGTGGATCCTAGGGTCTTTGTTGGTCTGAAACATTATAACATTATATAACATATATATATATATATATATATTATATATATATATAATATATATATATATATATATATATATATATATATACAGGCCCGTATCCAGGATTTTTTTTCGGGGGGTGGGCACACCAACTTCAGAAAATAGATAATAGTGTGTATAGCTCTTCTTAGGAGCATTGAGGGTGCATAGGGTGGCGTTACTTTAAATTCATTAACTGCAAGTAGATGATGTATGAAATGAAGCTCAGGAAAAAATTCAAATGAATGTCTCTGAAATCAAAATTTTATTCCATATTCAAAAGCAAACTTTCATTTCTGTAGAACTAAAATCAACGTAAGGAAATGCGACGCTCTGTAAATTATTTTATAGAACAAACGATTTGTAATGTAATATGATTCAGTGGGAAGATAATTTTTTGGCATTTTTTACACAAAAAAAACTCGCGGAGAAGTCTTTGAATTGTCGATATGGTTCACTAACGAATCGACCAACATTTTGATGTCGTCCTTTGCCAACATATTGCGAGTTGAATAAAACGCAGCATTTGCAATATAAACCATGTTCCACATGACTGAACGCTAAATTTTCGAATTTTTTCAACCACCAGAGCTGGATATTTCTTTTCTTATTGGTTTGCACAACAGGTATAAATTGGTAATTTGCCGGTGGTTTGAAATTATCGGTTAAGAATTTAAATCGTTCCCCGTTCCCCATCGCTCAAACTCTGGTTGACAGCCAGAGAAATGTCGTACATTGATAGTGCGGGGGGTTTGATTTCCTGGGGTAAAGCTCGTGGTCGAGAATAAATTTCGGTTTCAGCAATTCTCGCCACCTGGATGTTTCCATTCTCAATGGGATTGCTCACTGGTAAATTTGTAATTTGTTCTGTAGTATCATATTCAGTTAGGACAATATTTTCACTTTGGGAACTTTGCCTTTCACTAGTATGAATTCTCTGCCGCTTAATCGGCACAAAAAATGAAGTAATCTTCTTCATTAATTCTGAAAAGATGAGAACACTCAAGTTAATAACACGAAAATAATACACCTATATAAACTAAGACTAGCACAAGCACAATCCACATAACCAACAATATGCCGGTCTGTGTTGACAGCCAGCGGCTATGCCGGTAGCTATGCATTCCATCAACACACCACATATAAACTCACACAAACAACATCACTTTAGCTTTGCTAGACTCAAATACCCATGTTTATATTAAATTTTTGCTGACTACGCTGCTCCTCTTTTGACGTTCAGCAGCGTCTTATACAAAATTATATTATTAAACAAAAAAGCAAAAAAATTAAAACCCTTCAAAAAAATATTTTTTCGCGAAATTTCGGGGGAGGCACGTGCCCCTCTGCCCCCCCCCCCTGGATACGGGCCTGTATATATATATACACACACACACACACACACACAGAGTATATATATATATATATATATAATATATATATATATATATATATATATATATACTGAACGGCAGAAAAATCGGCCCACTTGGAATATCGCGAAAAGTGGGCAAAGCTTCTGCTTATACAGTAAAAGTTTTAAAATTCGAAAATATAGTCTATGAGGCAACCAAATAACGAGACAAAACATCAGCTGCGAACACACTAGCTGTAACGAATTTTCAACTTATTTTAAGAATTCGACAGTCTGACATTCAATTGCTCTTAGACTGCTAGTGCCACTTTTTTCTTCCACTAGTGGGAGTAGGCATTTGCGTTTAGTAACATAGACTTCTAATTCTTTTGGGTTTCAGAAGTGAACATTTACAATGGATATGAGTGCCGTGAACGTCGCACGAGTCGTCCCCCTCACTGAAGATGGTCGGAGCCAGCGTTACGTCGCCGATGCGCTAGGAATTCCAAGAATAACGGTTCGACGTGTTTACCAACATTATGTGAAGACAGGAGAGTACACATGAAGACCAGGCTCTGGAAGATCGCGCTGCACATCTGCCCGTGACGATCGTTTCATCGTCTTGAGTGTTTTGCGAGATCGTTGTTTGACTGCCACAAACGTTCGCAATCAGCTAGAAAAGTTTCGAGACGTCAATGTATAGGAGCAAACCGTTAGAAGGAGACTTCTGGAAAATGGCTTACATGCTAGACGTCCAGCAATGGGCCCGGAATTGCTCCCACACCACCGCAATGCTCGTCTTGCTTTCGCTCGTGACCTACAATTTTACATGGGTTCCGAACCACAAAGCCTTAATTTTACTACCTTAAACTATACCCAATCTATCAACATATACATCTAATCGATTTTTAAACATGTTTATAGACGTGCTACTAATTACTTTTACCGGCAAACTATTCCACGTATTTACTATTCTATTCGTAAAAACGTTTTTGGCAACTGTTGTCTCGAACCTACTACTTTTCAACTTACACCCGTTATTTCTAGTCCTATTATATTGAGATATTTCGAAAAAGCCATCTCTATCTACGTTATCAAACCCATTCATAATTTTGAAAACCTGGATTGGATCACCCCTTAGCCTCCTAATCTCGAGTGTAGTCAATTTTAAATCCTTAAGCCTATCCTCGTACGACTTCGACCTAAGCGACGGAATCATATTAGTTGCTCGTCTTTGAACTCTTTCGATTTTGTCTATATCTTTTCGCATATGCGGATTCCAAAATTGGATCGCGTACTCCAACTGGGGTCTAACTAATGATTTATAAAGAGGAACAGTAATATCGCGTGATTTGTAATCAAAATTCCTAGCTATAAAACCTAACACTTTGTTCGTTTTATTGACCGCTGCTGTACTTTGTTTCGCCACTTTTAAATCATCAGTGACTGTAACTCCTAAATCTTTTTCCTTCTCTACGCTTGCTAACTCCTTCCCTGACATACCATACGCAAAATTACCGTTACGCGAACCTATACGTAAAATTTTGCACTTATCGACGTTAAATCTTATTTGCCATGTGACTGACCAATCAACGATTATATTCAGATCTTCCTGGATTTTACCTCTATCTTCGTCATTAATCGCCCAACCACCCAACTTTGTGTCATCCGCAAACTTTGAAACTGTACTGACTACGCCGACATCTAAATCGTTAATATATATAAGAAAAAGCAAGGGGCCCAATACAGAACCCTGAGGAACGCCACTCGCTACATTAGCCCAACACGACTCCGCTCCATCAACGACCACCCTCTGTTTCCTACCTCGCAACCACTCTTCTATCCAATTTATTACTACACCCCTGATTCCATGAGCCTTAGTTTTTTCAATGAGTCTTTTGTGCGGTACGGTGTCAAACGCTTTTTGAAAATCTAAATACACTACATCAACCGCCCGATGACTATCGTAAACGTCAACCACGCTTTGAAAAAATTCTAAAAGATTAGTTAAGCAAGATTTGTTTCGCCTAAAACCGTGCTGCGTATTTCTAACAAGTTATGCAATTCTAAGTGTTCGACTATACGATCCCTAATTATTGATTCCAGTAGCTTACCTACAACAGACGTTAAACTGATTGGCCTATAATTTCCCGCCGCACCTTTATCGCCTTTCTTAAAGATAGGTGTTACGTTTGCTAACTTGAAATTATCTGGTACGCACCCCTCAGAAATAGACGCATTAAAAATCTTTGTTAGCGGCACAACAATGCTATCTTTTAATTCTTTTAGTTGTATGGGATATATGGAATCCGGCCCCGGTGATTTACGCATTTTCATTTTATCAATATAGCGCATTACCTCCCCTTCACTAACCACAATATTATCCAAAATATTACCATTATCAAAAGGTATTATGTCTATGACCGTAGGGATATTCGTTACATCTTCTATAGTAAAAACTGACGTAAAAAATTCGTTTAGCAAGGTAGCCATTTCCTTGTTTTCAGAAACTAGCTCTCCGTTAACATTTTTCAACGGCCCCAAGACACTTTTTACTGGATTTCTATTGTTGACGTATTGAAAGAATCGCTTGGGGTTTTCTTTACCGTCACGAGCTATGGAGATTTCAAATTCGCGCTTGGACTTTTTTATTACACTTTTCGCTTCACGCCTTAGAGATATGTAGTTGTTTCGTAACCACAAATTGTCTTTATCGCACTTATGTAGCCTATAAGCCCTATCTCTACTCTTTATAATGTCTCCTACTCTAGAAGTAAACCACAAGGGCTTGTTGTTTACTTTCGCACGCTTAATTTTGTACGGTACACATTCCTCATTTATAGTCCTAAATACTGTTTCAAACGATTCCCACATTAGTTTTGCGTTGGAGATCCCCATTACGTTTTCCCAATTGACGTGTGACAATTCATTTCGAAATTTACAAAAGTCTGCGTGCTGGAAGTTAGGAATTTTAGTCGAGTTAGCTGGTTTCGAGTGACTTACTGAGAGGACAAACTCTACCATATTGTGATCGCTATTGCTTAACGGTTCTATTACTTGAAGATCAGTGATTAGCCTATCATCCGTAGTTATTACTAAATCTAAAATACTGTCCAACCTCGTAGGTTCCCCAACCTTTTGAATAAGAAAGCTATCCTCGAGAAAAATAACTAAACGATTACCTTCCGCGTCTCCCTGCATTGTATCGTAATTCACGTTGGCGCAATTAAAGTCACCCATAACTAAAGCCTGCTCACTACCTATTATTCTCTTTAGTTCACGATATAACGCTTCGTCCGTATCAGCTGTTTGATTAGGGGGCCTATATATAACTGCAACAAGAAGTTTGAAATCGATCAATTTAAGTTCTGCTATAGTCGAATTATCGGTTCTGGAATTGTGTGCATTACTTCTATAACGTTCGCAATATTAACTTTGATATACAACATAACACCGCCTCCTCGCCTACCTATTCTGTTTTTAACAAAAAGTCTATAACCTATAATTTGATACTCCCCTACAAAGTCACGTGTTTCATTGCTAATCCACGATTCATTTATTGCAATTAAATCATAGTCTTTACAAGCAATTAAAAATTTTTTTTTATTTTATTTCGTAAGATACGAGCATTTAAGGATAGAACCTTCAAATTGTTTGTAATTGCGACACCTTCGCGAGCCAGGGGAAATTTGTGGAATTTACGCTGGGACCGTTCGAGTTACGGCGGCCTGAAAAGAAGAGACAGTATTATGAAATAATCTTCCTAAACGCGCAGCTCCAACGTCATTAAGATGAACTCCATCTCCGAGGAACAAGTCCCTCCTGCCGTAGAAACTGTTCCAAAAATTCGCAAAATGCACTCCTTCCTGTTGGCAAAGAGACTTTAGGTTATTGTTGATATAGGTCGCCTTGCTGTAGAAATCGCTACGTTGGATAATTCGAGGAAGTATACCTGTTAAAACAATCTTATTAGTTTTTTCCTTTAGTCGCTCTAGTAAGTCCCTGTACCTAGCCAGCAGTTCTTCCGATCTAGAATTTAAAACGTTTATTAGTACCGACATGAATAACATACGTTGTGTCCTCAGAGGTACCGTCTGTAAAATGGTCAACACTATTAGTTATATCCTCCACCCTTGCACCAGGGTAGCAGTAACGGCGCCTACGACGAGGGTTTCTCCCACAGAATTCCTCGAGCTGCCCTCGAACAATGGAATCGCCAACGAGTCGTATTTCCGGTTCATCAGCATCTTCGAAACCTAAAACAGAAAACTTATTGTTTGTTATTACTGGTAGACAAGTCTTAGGTTTTCTCAATGGGGCTCCATTACGCACTCGAACGAAGGGTTGGGAACTAGGGGAAGAGAGAGGGCTATTAGTACTATTTATATTATTAGTAGAAACTGAGGCAGAGGGGTCGTAACTGGAGTCTCAAGGGATTCTAATTTTGCCGTCAGGAGCATCACGCTTTCTTCAAGCCTCACTCTGGCCTCCCTCTCACGTTCTAACTCGTTCCTCAGGACTTCCATGCTTGAGCACCACCTGCAAACTAACTGTTCATTATTATTAGCCATTGTAAACGCGTAAGCGGCAAATTTCCCTTCACAGCGACTGCAAGTACTTGACGGGGGTGCCATGCTCTTAATTAATTAAAAAACAAAAAACAAAAAACGAGCGTTTGGAAATTAATAAATTACAACGTAGGTCTACCGCGTGCTTATTGTGCCGTCACCTGCGCAAACCCGCAAAAATGTTCTTGAAACGCAGAAACAGGTTCTTGTAACACAAATTTATACTAAATGAATATATATTAAGCTACCGACGAAAGATCTGTAAAGAAAAAGTATTAATAAAACTTATCTGTCCGCTATTCGACCGACTTTTTCTTTCCGTTTTTCCTTTTTCCCACGGTGGGTGACCACACTCTACTTGATCCCCGAAGGAAGGGAAAATGAACCTTATGAAACCTCGTTTTCTGATAGATTTGAAAAACAAAAAGGCAAACAAGGGAATTTCAACCTTATGAAACCTCTTTAGTAATAGATTCGAAAAACAAACAAGGTAAGGGAATTTCAACCTTATGAAACCTCGTTTAGTAATAGATTCGGGAAACAAACAAGGCAAGCCACGTGCACTAGCCTTGGTTTAATCAAATAATATAGTAATGAATAAAGTCAATAAATGAAATATATTCGTTAATGAATGATTAGTAACAGAAGTAATTTAGTTAAGAATGCACCAAACACTATTTTTTTAAAGACACTTCAACGAAAACCACTTATTCAATTGGTAACACTGGACACTCGTAAAACACGTCTGTTGACAAGGAAAGACTGACCACACACATGTGTGTGTAATATGTATATACACACATGTATATATGTGTGTGTGTGTATATATATATATATATATATATATATATATATATATGTGTGTGTTGTAATATATATATATATATATATATATATGTGTGTGTGTGTGTGTGTGTGTGTGTTTGTATATATATATATATATATATATATATATATATATATATATATGTATATACCATAACTTAATATATACAAACACTGCTACATAAATCAGCTTAGTCATCATATCGCTTTGGGATAACACTGACTTCCTCATTTAGACTTTCTAACACTTGGAGACCAAGCTGTTGCGCGGTCACTTTCTTCAAGATTAGATTTCAAGATGCTCAGTGGAATAGACCGAAAAGACTATAGGAAATTATTCTTATTTAATACCAATCCGACAAGAGATAATGGTTTTAAATTGGAACTAAAACATTTGGCACCTCTCTCTGCGGTGATTTCTTCTCCTAGAACATAGTTAATATCTGAAACTGACTTCCCTTGGAGGTTGTTTCAAGCAAAATTGTAAATATGTTTGAAAATAGGCTGGACAAAGTTTTGAATACACTCCAGGGCTTAAGACTTTTCTCACATGTAACATAATTTAAAAATCGTTTAAATAAATATTTTGAAAATAGTATTATAACGTAACCCCGCAGAAGTTTATTTAAACATTTACTCCTGCACTTAGTCCTTCCCTCACTTTAGAGAGACCTCTCTGGTTCCATTATGCCCCACATAGCCCCACATCAGCCATCGAACAACTAATGTTTTTATGACTTGCCTCATAAACACCTATAAGTGGGAGAGACTTGAATTCGCCCTGGCAACAACGGGTGATCACCCACGAAGCATTTTCATTCTCCATAAGTGACAAGTACACGAGGATAGATACAGGCACCTCCCACTAATATCCCTCGCTGGAAAGAGATTTACTTTAGTCTCGTGGTGGCACAACATCGCGAAGTTACAGAAAACACGCTCACTCACTTGCCTGACTTGTTAATAAACTAAATAAGTATTTTGTAGAAATACATAATTTCCTAATGAACAAAAAACTAAAAACAAAATGCATGACATGGATTAGATGAGATAAAGTTGCGTTTCTGTCGTCCCTATTTTTTTTCTCTTCCTTCTCTTGGTGAGCTGAGTGCGTGTGAATGGTGAGGGCATGGTGTGGAAAATCTGATTTCCTTTCTCAGTTCCTGTTTCAACCCCTTTCCAGTATTCCAGTAGAAGCATTTCATCACCTTGCCAGCGTGATGGATCTGCGCGTACATGGGTGTAGACATGGAGAGTTTGTTTAATCCTTTTAGGGCTAGCTGGAGTGGGCCATGGGGTCTTCGTTGGCCCGATACCTAGGTAAATAGAGCTGTAAATATTTTGTATAAAATCAAAACATGTTCGAAGTTTTTATGACGATACCGAGTACAAAAGAATACAAAGGACACCAAACAGCAACAGACCGGCTGGTCCCTACGAAGCTCTGTTTAAGAAGGAAGGTTGAAAGAAATAAAAAAATTTGGAGCTATTGAAAAATAGGGACCCCAGCCTTCTTTAGTTAGCTTTATAAGGCTAACTAACGAAAATATCATGACCTAACCTAACCAATCGTCAAGGGCGTACAGTTAACCTAACGATTGGTTAGGTTAGGTCGTGATACTTTCGTTAGTTAGCCTTATAAGCCTAACTAAAGAAGGCTGGGGTCCCTATTCTTCAATAGCTCCGAAAATTTAGAGACAAGTGAAAGTTTTAAAGCAAAGCAGAGAAAAGAGGTTGAGAGGTAGGAAAGAAATTTAAAGATAAAGTGAAAATTGTAAAGCAAAGAGGAGGGAATCCAAGTGAAAATTCTACAATACTTCTACCCGCTAACAAATGCTCCTAACTGGGGGTTTAAGACAAGATAAGCATCTAGCCTCTTTTTTAAAGGATTCGATCGAATTACTTCGAACTACGGTGGCTGGCGATCCATCCCACAAATTAACTTTACGATTGAAGGAAAAGTGTTTAGCTTCATTAGAATTAAAATGTTTACCCACTAATTTCACACCATTACTGCGAGTCTATCTGCATTCTGAATGTGAAATACAGGGCTATTCAAACTGATTCACCTGATTTCAAATGAGAATATTTTTTAATGTTACAAATACAGAGTGATTTGTGATACATCAACCAAAAGAAAAACTGTCCAAATTTTGTCTCCCACCTCATAAATGCTCTATGTGACTTCCCCTAGTTACACGAGCAACGTCGACACGATAGTCGAATTCCTCCCATACTCGCTCCAGCATGTCCGTTGTCACTGACTCTACGGCAGTAACAATGCGAGTTCGGAGCTCATCCAAAGATGTGGGCAACGGTGGCACGTACACAGTATCCTTAACGTACCTCCAAAGGAAGAAGTCGCGCGGTGTAAGATCCGGCGACCTAGGGGGCAACATACAAAACGCCTTCTGCTGTGCGGACGCCATTTTCACACTGACTGTAAATTGCTAGGCTAGGCCACGGCGTGACTTTGGAGCCCTCTCGCGGTGATCTTGTAAAACTCGGAGATTTTCTCTTTCATGTGGTGTATGCCCAGTTGATGCACGGTTGATAGGTACGGAAGTATTCTCAGTTGAAATCGGATGAATCAATTTAAATAGCCCTGTATATTTTGGCGTCGACATTATCAAAACCTTTAATCATTTTAAAAACCTGGATTAAGTCTCGTCGAATAAACCTTTTTACAAGTGAGAATAAATTTAATGTTTCTAAACGGGCAGCGTATAATTTGTTTCTTAGTCTAGGAATCATCTTAGTAGCCGGTCGCTGCACTCTCTCCATTCTCTCTATTTATATTATAAGTTTCTGCAATGTTTTTAATTTTGGGCTTTAAGTGTGACCGAACGTATAATACTGTACCACGTCCCCTTCTTTCTATTCTATCATGTTAAACCTCTCATAACCAGGGATATGATATTCTCAGAGAAAATCTCTACTCTCTGTATTTAAGCAGGATTCAGTAATCGCTACAACCTCAAATTTCTAGTCAAAGACAATACTTAATAGTTGTCAAATTTAAATCTTAAACTTCGAGCATTAATATAAAATACATTTATAAAATCTTGAGTACCGCAGTAAAATATCGAGGTTCTTCTTAGAGGCAATCGTTCACTGTAAGGAAAATTTGTTAGGCTGGTCGCTTTCATAGGAGTTACGCCGCTTTTTGCCTGAAAAGCATCGAAGAGCCATGCAATAGTCTACCAAGACGAGGTGCTCCCACGCAATTCAGGTGAAGACCATCAGGCCAAAATAAATCCTTTTTATTAGAAAAATGACTCCACAAATCGACGAATTCAATATTTTCCTGTTGGTAAAGGGACTTAAGAATGTTATTTATGTAGGTAGCTCTGCTGAAAAAGTTGTGGGATCATGCTATTCTTGGGCGAATTCCTGAAAAAATTAATTCATTAGTCCTATCCTTTTGAGTCCGCATCATCAGCCACTTGTATTTCTCTATTAGCATCTCTGACCTGGAAATCTTAACATCGTTAGTCCCAACATGCACCATAAATATCGTTCTATCGTCATCTTTACCAAACTCGTCTATGGAGACCGTGATGTCGTCAACACGGGCTCAAGGATAGCAGTGCCTCCTTCTCTGAGTTGGATTCCTGCCGCAGAACTCCTGTAATTGCCTTCGAATAATTGAATCGCCAATCAGCCTAATTTCCTGCGTGTTATTCTGCTCTGGCTCTAAGACAGAAAATATATTATTTGTAACTACTCTTAAGCAAGGTTTATGCTGCCTAGGTCGGGTCCCATTTCGAACTGCCTCAAACAGTCGATCTCCCGAAGGTGAAGTGGGGGCGGGAATGACGACTGGTTGCGGATCCGTCGTAGTCTTCGCGCGATCTCCGCTCTGTGTGAGAACTCGCGCCCAGACTCCCGGAAACAAAATCCTGTAGAGAGTTGAACCTTGCCGCCAAAGCAATGAATTCCTCTCTCAACGCATTCGCCTCCCTTCTACTCCTTCGAAGTTAGTATCTCGCCGAAATCACCTCGTTTCGTAGTTCCTTTTGCTTTACGCAAAATCTGCAAACTGAAGGGTTAGAAGAGGGATCGGTGAAAAAGTACTGAGGAAATTTTCCGCCGCAGTCGGAACACTCGCGTAGGTTAGGGGCTAGATTTAGAAAAAATTTTGATATTATTATGTTAATTTATACAACCATGCTCTCCAACGTACGGTTTCTATGTGTGCGTAACGTAATCGTCGAGCTAGTTTGTATATTCTTTTTCTTGAAAAAATTTCCTCGACTTCTTTTCCAGAGTCAAGGTATTTTCTTCAACCTTTTTCCGTACCCGCCTCTGGCGGGGAGGGAGCGGAAGGTGGGGAGAGAGCCTTATGGCTTTCTATCCAGTTTTCTACTACTACTAGAATAGTTAAGAATGGGCCAGTTTAATAACAGGAACTTCCCCGAGTGGACCGAAAGGTCTTTGAGGCTTCCTCTTGTCCTTGTAACTCCTTGTAATTCTCTCTCTCTCTCTCTCTCTCTCTCTCTCTCTCTCTCTCTCTATATATATATATATATATATATATATATATATATATATAAAATCATTTCAGTATATGACGAAGCATATTTTTATTTCCTCATATTTTCTCTCAATGTCTAATAATTCTCATGACCGTACTCTCTTATTGAACATTATTTTGAAGACTAAAAACTTGATTTCCTCGTTAGATCTAATTATAGTGTCAGTTTTTTAGTTGTTTTTTCTGTGTCATAAAAGTTTATTTGTTGTTACGCTTCGAAGCCTTCATAAATGTTGAAGTAAAAACGGAATAAATAATTTAGAAGCCCGTAGAATTAGGTCAACGGATTTGGGTTTTTTGTCCATTAATTATTATTTGATATTTGATATTATGTTCAATGAAAAGGTATTACGAGGAGAAAACTAAATACTGCGCTGAGTGCAGTTAATAACGGTTAATAACTTTAAGTATAGATAAATGTACAGTCTCTGAAAAAGTTCGTTTACAAACAAATTCCCTGAATATAAAAGAATACCAACTGGTATGTCCTGTTTTTGTTTCGATCTTTTTGGTGACAGTAATAAAAATTTTAAAAATAAAACCCATTTATTACTGCTTAGTAATTTTTATGGTTTTTACAAATTTTACGTTTTTAGGCGAACTTTTTTCCGCAACTGGACGCGTGGTTCTTATTAATGTATAAGTAATTTTACCATACAAATTATTATGATGTGCCTAAAACATTTTAAGCATTATATTCTAACCTTATTTCGTTTTAAAATTACAAAGAGGAGTTGGTTGGTTGTTCAGTTTTACGTCCTTCGTATCCACCAACCAGGAAAAATAATTCATTTAAAAGGGGGGAACTGCGTCTAGCCAAATTTGATACATTAAGGGTATGAGGCTCATTCATTAATCACTTAATCAATAATTATTTATTTATAAAATAAATGTTACAATATTACAAATCTGTCACGATAATTTTAACATAAAATAAGTAATTGTCAACTGAAGTATTTCTTTTATTTAATTTGGTCCTTAAGCTTTATTTAGGCTTTACTGGGCTCTCATATTAATTAAATATAAAACATAGGCATTTGTGATTAAGTAATATACGATTATAAATCATGAATAAGAAGTATTAATTAATTTAGAATGCACAAAAGAACTAATAGATGAATTTGAGAAATGACTTGTTTAATACCGTAAATATTAAATCTTTATAAAAGTCATTTTTTATAGATATGATATAAATGCATTACAAAGAATAGACAGTTAAATACGAGAAATGACCAAGTAATAGAGTAATGTACATTTAAACCTAAATTTTTATCATTATTCCTTTATTAAAAGAGATTTCAATATATTTTAGACCAATTTACAGTACATAAGAAACATTTTTAATGTGAACACTTCAATCATTCCCTAGTTTCGGTCCACCAAAAAGTGGATTAGTTTTGGGATGAAGACGATCTAAATTGAGGAATAATGTGATTAGATTTACTCCTCGTCTGATATTAATGAATTTTTTTCGTGAGTTACAAAATATTTATTTATCCACTGTAAGGTAATAACTTTGTTCCTACATCGTAGTACATGAAAATAAAGCAAACGTTTAAACATTATAGCAACATTCCTAAAAATCTTTTTAGAAACATAATTTTCATGGTCGTTCGATTAAAGCTCACTCAACGTCATTCCCATTCCCATTCGCGACAAAGGCGCCAAATGGGAATGACTAATATTTGTTAACCTAACCTAACACTAACCTAAGTTAACCTAACCTAGACCAAACTGGGAAAGCCGTGGATAAGAATGGGAATGACGTTGAGTGAGAGTAAATCGGTCATCCAACTGTAAGTTCTTGTCTAGTATTAATTACACCAATAAATTTGGTTACATTATACCTTCCTTTACAGCGATTTCATCAACATTCACTTTATCAAGATAAACATTTCATTTGTTACTAAAAACTGTGAAATTTGCTTTATTGGTTCTTAGAAAGAATTTATTAGAAGTGAACCATTTCATAACTGATAAATTCTGCTTTGAATACGTCCTCAGCTGCATTAACATCTTTGCAAGAAAAAGACACATTTGTATTATGTGCAAACATTATGAAGTGAAGTAGATCAAAATAGCATGGAAGGTCATTTATAGATAATAAAAATAACCGTGAACCCAAAACCGAGCCTTGGGATACACCATGTTTTACAATCGATTTAGGTGAACAGACATTTTTTACTGATAGAAATTGATATCTATTGTACTAATAACTTTTAAACCCATCACTGATAGCTCCTCTAAAGCCATAACAATATAGTTTAAGTATAATATTATGACCTATCACATCAAAAACCTTACTCAAATCCATATATGGGAAATCAGGTTTTTATTCATTTTACTTTTTTTATCTTTTATTTTATTTTATTTTTTTACTTTCCATAGGATTTAAAATCGCACCCCTCCAGAATTCTCGGTGCAAGGTTCTGAGGGGGGCCTGCTTTATTGAGCACCACTTATTTATGTTAATTAATTACTATAACTTTAATTTGGTACATTTTTAATGAAAAAGCATCAATTAATGGAAATTATATCTAAAATTTATATCTAAAAATTATATCTAAAATTTATATCTAAAAATTATATCTAAAATTTATATCTAAAAATTATATCTAAATTTATATCTAAAAATTATATCTAAAATTTATATAAAAAGTTCTGAAAGATAAAAAAAAAAACAATGTTAGAAAGACGATATAAAAGTATTGATAATTGAAATTGAAAAAATGTTTATTTGAAATAAAACGACAAATGCTCATCAACATTTGTTTGAGTTTTGTATTAGGGTTCTTTAATGACTGTTGCATTACAATGAGTAAAGACTAGGGCCCTTCGGTGCACAGCACCAATTGCACCGATGTTAAAAACGTCCCTGCACCCTCCCCTATTTCTGAAGCTAGCTTAGGACGGCCTTGGGTGGGTTTAAGAGAAGAGTGACAAATAACCTCTTGACCCATTTACCCTTGAAACCCGAACAAAGTCATGACCTTAATATCCAAGTACATAAAATACACCAAAGAGAAAAAATGACCACACCCACAATTGTATTCCAATCGTCAAGGAAGATGTTGCGTGATCATTACTACGTTTACTCTGTCTGTTCCTGTTTCGTTTCATAGATTCTTTTTAACACTTATTTTATCCAGTCTATTATATGAGTTTGTTACATGCTTCATCTAATTTCTACGGTAAGAAGAATGGATCTCTTTAAATCACTAATGCATATAAACAAAGTGAAAAAAGCCTAATTTTAAGAGAGTCATCTCATACTCTCATTGGGCGCAAACGACAAGCAAATATAAGAAAAAATAGATTGAGTTAAATATTTGATATACCTTTTAAAAATGTTTTGCATATATACATATGCCTCATATTCGTTTGTAATTTTATAAAAAGTAATTTTATCAATAACCTGTTACTTATATATAGTCTTTAATATATTTTTAATACAATATTTTCATAAGTTATTAAATTATGATCTAGACACGCTTTATTTCTCGCTATTCTCGTTTGTTCCCTAACAAAGAAAACAAGTATAAGTCGTGAAGATACTACGAGTGTCATCTTTAAAAGGAACTTGCAACATATCCGGGTTAAAGATTACGAAAAGAGAATAATATCAAGCACAGCAAGAGTCTCTTTTATCAGAGAGGAATCCAGGGATGAGTATTTGTCATGGATTGAAATTAGAAATAATATATATTCACTACGCATACACGCAAATGCGTAGTAACAAGAACTGCATTAGCACATCAGTGCTCGCTATATTTGTGATTTTGATCTTTAATACAAGGAACTGATTCTTACTCCAGCCAAGTTTCATCAATGTTGCGTGGTTCCAAAGTTATGGCGCGGACACGAAAATGTGACGAACAGACGGACTGACAACTGTAAGCAGTGAATTTGCTTTATAACAGATAATTTAGACTGCTGCATAAGTTACCTCCAAGATGCTCAGCTCCGCAAATGTTTGCTAACTGTAATGTCTCGATCCTTCTGAGGGAACTCAATGAGTTCACAGTCTACTGTATAATGCAAAGAATTAAAATTCATTTCAGATAAAATACTCGTTATCCAAGCTATTCATCAGTCCTGCCATGTCTTCTAAACCAGTGCTTCTCAACCGGGTGAATGAGATCAGAATCAGGGTGAATGAAAATTGTGAAAGAAGAATGTAAACTTTATTTTGTTGAAGTAATTGTTGAATATTAGATATTAAAAGCATTGAATATTTTCTTGTTCCACAGTAAATAATTTTCATCTTGTAGTCTGTAGTGTGATAACTAAAAATAAACCATGATAATAAGCACTGAAAATTAAAACGATTACTTTTTCCACTGCATTCGAAGTGGGATAAGTGAGTTTTTTAAAAAAAATGTTCAGGGTAAATGATGTCGGAAAGGGTTGAGAAGCACTGTTCTAAACTTCAGGCTTCATGGTATGAAAATGTCTGTAGCTTCACTTAACATCGATACTGTTAACCTCATTTTTATTTTTAGTATTAGTGTTTAGCTCTTATTAATATCATCTGTGATACAGAAATAACTTTCCAGCCAGTATAAATTTTTATGTACATTTACTTAAACTTACATTTATTCATAATTACATTCATTCAAAATAATAATTATTCATAACTACTAAATCTTTAAGGAAACCAAACTAAGAGCTCTCTTACTGAATGCAATACTTGAAAATATTAAGTTACAATCAGGGTAATCATATGATAGGCTACAACCAATCGCTATGAAATAGACTACTTCAGTGTTTTTTCGATGATGCAGCTTCTCTATTTTAACCAATAAGAAAACTTTAGGATCTTTTCCGTTCTACCCCAGCAGCAATTTCTAGTGTAGTTTTACTTGATGAATTCAATAATATATACTGTATTTTATTTTGGAGAAAGTATTCGTGCTTTAATTAGTTATGGTTATAATTATTAATTTTTTTCTCTCTTTCTCTCTTTTGTAGATATTGTTATGGATGATAAATGGAATTTCATAAACATAGTTAAGGAAATAACGTTCTACCCCAGCCTTCTTTAGTTAACCTTATAAGGCTAAACTAACGAAAATATCACGACCTAACCTAACCAATCGTCAAGGGCGTACAGTTGATTAGCTAAACAAAGGAACGAGAGACATTTGGGGAACATCTACAATATGATAGATTCTTATTTATGTGAATTTCTGTGGAGAGAGACAAAAAGGAAAGGACATTTTTATTGAAATCTTAAATGCAATCTCTACTTTTAAATAAAATAAACGGACTATAACTCTTTTTTTATTAATTTCTCCAAAATAAGATATATATTATTGAATTCAGCAAGTAAAACTACAGTAGAAAATAATATATAATTTCATTTTTTGTTGCTGGGTAGAACGGAAAAGAGCCAAACTTTATGCCACAAAGAATATTCATGATATTTTATATGTGTTATCTAATGCATGCCTGATTACAAAAGGGGTGTGCGTTTGACCCTACGTGACCTGTCACGTTTGATGTAGATTACTTGCTTCTTTGGGGGCCTTATGCAATTAGTAATCTGGTTCTCGAACAGATAAATAATGTATGCTCTCTCTCTCCTCCTCTCTCTCTCTCTCTCTCTCTCTCTCTCTCTCGACAAATACCAGCATTAAAGATTTACTAAGTAACGTGATACGCAATTTAAAAATAATAAACCAACACTACAGACTAAGCATTTATGTACACTCTCTCATCCATGATTTCATTTGTCCGTGTAGGATTCGTTTTGGGACTTCGTTTGTTTTGTGATATTAAATGTTATTAATATGCCTAGAACAGATTGTACAGCACCCTACCCATATCCCCGATCACCTTGGAGATAGGCACAACAGTTTGGCTTTATTTCTCACTTCTCGCCCTTTTTCTTACTCTATCAAACTTTTTTTTCTCCGTTGGGCTCCTCCGACCACATCTTACATCTGTTTCCTGTCCTATCACTCCAATACAGCCTTTGACTCCTCCCAGGAGGAAGCGCCTTTGGCACTTTGGCACCGCTGATTGGGAGGCCCTTAGGCAGTCCTTCCCTGATTTCCCATGGAATGATTACTGCTTCCGTGGCCGGGGCCCTTCCGAGTGTGCTGAGCGCATCACAGAGGTGATTCTCTCTGGCATGGAGGCGTACATTCCATATTCTATTCCTACGACTAATTAAAAAAAAACCTTGGTCTAACTTTACTTGTTCTAATGCTATCCGAGAGGAGTCTCTCAGAAGGTACCGCAGCAATCCAACTTATGACTCTCACTCAGCTTATATTTCCATCTGGAATTATGCCAAATCTGTTTTTCGACTCGCCAAAAATTCTTTCATCCGACAAAAATGCGAAAACCTATCCAATTCTAATTCTTCTCGCTCTTTCTGGTATCTAGCTAAAAATCTCTCCAACAACTTTACTTCCTCTTCTTTCCCTCCTCTTTTCCATTCCGACGGCTCAGTTGCCGTCTCTTCGCCTGACAAAGCTGAACTTTTCGTTCAAACTTTCGCCTCCAACTCAACCCTGGACGATTCTGGTGCCGTTTCTCCATCTCTTCCCCATCTGACTTTATTATGTCTGAAATTAAATCTCTTCCAAAGATGTTCTTTCTGCCCTATCTGGGCTTAACTCTAGGAAGTTGTACGGTCCTAATGGTGTTCCTCCTGTTGTTCTTAAGAACTGCGCTCCTGTGCTGACACCCTGCTTAAGCAAACTCTTTTGTCTTTGTCTTTCCTCTGGTACTTTTCCTTCATTCTGGAAATTCGCTTTGATTCAGCCTGTTCGAAAGAAGGGTGATTGCTCTCAACCCTCCAACTATCGTCCAATTGCTTTGATTTTTGCTTTTCTAAAGTTTTTAATCTATCCTTAATAGGAAGATTCTTAAACAACTCTCTTCTCACAATCTTCTTTCAAATCGTCAGTATGGGTTCCGCAAGGGACGATCTACTGGCGATCTTTTTGCATATCTCTCCGACTCTTGGTCATCCTCCTTTCGGGATTTCGATGAAACTTTTGCTATCGTGCTAGACATATCGAAAGCTTTTGATAGAGTCTAGCACAAATCTTTAATTTCGAAACTGCCCTCCTTCGGTTTCTGTCTTTCTATCTGTGCCTTCATCTCTAATTTCCTTTCTGGTCGATCTATAGCTGCTGTTGTAGATGACCACTGTTCTTCTACTTAAGCTATTAACAGTGGTGTTCCTCAGGGTTCTGCCCAGTCACCCACTCTTTTCCTTTTATTTATCAATGACCTATTAAATCGCACTTCCTGTCCTATCCACTCCTACGCCGATAATTCCACTCTTCACTTCTCCACCCGCTTCACGAAGCGTCCCTCTCAGCAGTCACTTCATGATTCGCGTAGGACGGACAGCTATGGTTCACCTGACCTCTGACCTTTCTGCCATCTCTGATTGAGGCAGAGAAAAACCTTGTGGCTTTCAATGCCTCAAACACTCAGTTCCTCCCCTGTCTACTCGTCACAATGTTCCACTCGACTGTCACCTTACCTTCAACAATACACAACTCAATCCTTCCTTTTCCCTTAACATTCTTGGTATTTCCTTTCCTCGAGATCTTTCGTGGAAAGATCAATATACTTTCTTTCCAGGGCAGCTTCTAAGAGGTTAGGTTTGCTGTACCACCTCCGCAGTTTCTTCATTCCCATTCAGTTGCGCTCTCTGTACAGGGGTCTTGTCCGCTCCTGTATGGAGTATGCTTCTCATGTGTGGGGTGGCTCAACCCACACAGCTTTACTTGAATGGGTAGAATCAAAGGATTTTCGCCTCATCAATTCCCCGCCTCTTACTCTCTTCAATCTCCCTCTCTTCGCCGCATTGTTGCCTCACTCTCTATTTACTAGAGCTATTATAACGGACACTGTTCTTCTGAACTCTCTAACTGCATGCCTCCTCCTTTAAGGAGAACATACAGCAACAGACTTTCGACACGTTCTTATTCCTTTTCTATCCAACTCTCTAACGCAACGGTTCATCGGTATTTTCAATCTTTCATCTACTGAACCAGTGAACTCTGGAACAATCTTCCTCAATCCAACTTTCCATTTGTCCATAACCTTTAATCTTTCAAACGCAGTGTCCAGACATCTCAAAAACCCTGAACCTTGATTTTGACTCTCTCTTCTTCTTCTTCTATGGTGGTGGTGGGGGGGGAACGCTCTTCCTGTATAAAAATTTACACACACACACACACACACACATATATATATATATATATATATATATGATGAATAAAACCACGAAGGAAAGGAAATACAGAATGGTGCTCAAGCGCTTTCGTCTAATGACATCCTCAGGAACACTGAAGGAAACAAAGAGTTTGAGACTATATATAGGTCACAAAAAATATATATATATAATAAATATAGAAATAAAAATTGTGGGAGGAGCATACAAATTTGTAGATTTATTTTATATATATATATATATTTTTTTTTTGTTACCTATATATAGTCTCGAACTCTTCATTTACTTCAGTGTTGATGTCATTAGACGAAAGCGCTTGAGCACCATTCTGTGTTTCCTTTCCTTCGTGGTTTTATTCATCATAAATATTTTTCACGTGTTACTTTCGTGAAATAATTTCATATATATATATATATATAATATATATATATATATATATATATATTCGGGTGGTCCACAAAAAACGCCTCGAGATTTGAACATCAATAACTTTAAAAAATATGCAGTTCACACTTTCAAAATTTACATAACTTTTACCTCAATCTATTGATAAGCCATCATAAAAATTTCAGATCTCTACATAAAATACTTTTCCACAGCTGAGGGAACAATGATACCGGTATGGTGAAAAAAACGAATATCATAAACTGAAAATTTTTTATTATTTACATCTTATCAACAAATATGATCAATATGTCCGTCGTCCTGCTTACAAACTAATCTTAACCCTTTCTTCCACGAAATGACACATTTTCTGATTTCTGTTGGTTATTTTGTCCCAGCATTCGAGTATTTTTTTCTTTAAGTGCATTTCTGTAAACTTTTTTGTTTGGACTTCATAAATCTTCTCTGCTAGAGTGTTCCATATGCAATAATCCATGGGATTGCAATCAGGTGATTGCGGGGGCCAGTCGTTTTATCCAATGAAGTTGACTACATTCTGTTGTAGACAATCCTGTGTAAATTTGCTAATATGAGCTGTAGCACCATCTTGTTGGAGTCTGAAATCGTTTCCATAATACAGACGCCGACAATCAGGCAAAAGATTCTCCTCTAAGAGATTTACATAGGTTTCTGAATTAATTTTTTTATTTTCTGAAATTAAATGAATTTTCGTCTTTCCATTCCACGATACACCTGCTAATACCATGATTTTTTTGGAAAACCGACTTGTCTGGTGGTAAAGTTTCGATGGAGGAATGTCTTTCTTCCGCCGACTATAAACAACATCATTCCGGGAGTTTCGAGCAATCTCGATGATGAAATCTTTTTCATCTGTGAAACCTATTTTTTTAACATCATTGGACGAAAATCTATCAAGCAATTTTCTACAACGAATTTTTCTTTTAGCTCTTACATTGCTGTCACGTCTTGAAACACGGATCCTTTTAAATGTTTTAAGTCCTACTGTTCTCTGCATTCTTTGTATGGAACTTTGACTGATACCTAAATTTCCTGCAATTTTCCTCTGAGAGCAGTGTGACTCAGGTCGATCCTCTCGAGATAGGCTCATCATTTCGATCATTGCTATATTGTCTTGAGTTTTAGGCCGACCACTTCCACGCTTCCATGCTGTCGAACCGGTTGCTTTAAGTTTTTTAATTATTATATTCACAGACGTAACATTACAAGTTATTCCTGGAAATTTCCTCAAAATTCTTGCTCCAGTCCATCATTTTTTCCAAGAAACACTTTTCAATCACCGCTTTTTCACCGTTAGTTAGAACCATAATTTGAAGGGTAAGTTTAAAAAACAGTATTTAAGATGGGCGTAGCCTATATCATCTGACGTTTTTCAGAGACTAACAGATTATAATTATCCATAGGCTAAGGAAACTACTACAAGTCTTAGAATAGTTGCCAGGTACAGCTATACACATTTAGAATTTAGGATATTCGTTTTTTTCACCATACCTCATTGTTCCCTCAGCTGTGGAAAAAGTATTTTATGTATAGGTCTGAAATTTTTATGATGGCTTACCAATAGATTGAGGTAAAAGTTATGTAAATTTTGAAAGTATGAACTGCATATTTTTGAAGTTATTGATGTTCAGATCTCAAGGCTTTTTTTGGGGGGGAGGGGGCACCCGATATATACCTTTCAACCTTTCAAATGTTTCGTGCGATGATTCCTCAGTTTACGAAGGTCAAGCTTGTTGCCTCTCCTCTCGAGTTGGCCTCGTAAAGTAGTGAGTTGGTTTCTTGTACTCTTCACCTCAAAGAGCCAGGTGCGCCCGGCTCATTGGGGATTGTTCTGAGCCAGGCGTCTAATCTTTTTTGGAAGATGTCCACCGCAACACCACTCGTGTTCCTTAGGTCTTTGGGCAGCTGATTAAACAGTTTTGGTCCTCTCACAACAAAACTATTTTCTTTCAGGGTTAAGGATATTTCGTGCCTAGCCTTTAATTTGGGAACACGACACAGTCTTCCTTTTTTACTTTCCGCTGTTGTTTGGGGAGTTACAGGGTTCAGAGTAAGATTAGGGACTAGTTTCTCTATTATTTTCCAAGTGTAAATAATAGTGTATCTCTCTCTTCTTCTTTCCAGTGAATATAGGTTTAATTCACATAACTTTTCCCAGTAATTTAGTTCTTTGCACCCCTTGATCTTGGCTGTGAAGCTTCTCTGAATCGCTTCTAGTTGTCTAATGTCTTCTTTTTTCTATGGGCATGTTAGGACCGAGCAGTATTCCAATTTGAATATGATCAGTGTTTTCAGTAGCGGAATCATTATATTCCTATCCCTTCGTTTAAAGGTTCTCAGTATCTGCCCAGTTATTCTCTTTGCTCTGTTAACTGCTATCTTATTTTGTGTTTCAAATTTCGCATCATCAGTCATTACAGTCCCTAAATCTTTTGCTTTAGAATTTCTCTGAATTTCCTGTCCATTTGGGGTATAATATTCCATGAATTTTATGTCCTCTCCTTTTCAGTACCGTAACAGCTGAAATTTCTCAGTGTTAAACTTCATATTGTTGTCTTCCGTCGACTTGTAGATTCTGTTCATGTTGGTTTGTAGAGATCCTATATCTTCTGGGTTTCTTATTTTTCAACTGATCTTTGTGTCATCCGCAAAGGATGTTACTGTGCTGTCTCTGATAATGTCCTCATCTATGTCAGTTAGCTTCATTATGAAGAGTAGTGACGCCAATACTGTTCCTTGTGGTACTGAGCTGAGGACCTCTGATTCTGATAAAGATACTCCTTGTACTGTAACGACTTGCTGCCGCTCACTAAGGAAATTAGATATCCATTTCCCTACTTTTCCTGTTATTCCCATATATTTCAGTTTATATGTACCCTATATTCTGATTCCATGGTCACACTTGTCAAACGCTTTGGCAAAGTCTGTGTATATTACATCATAGTTTTCATTACTTTCAAGTGCACCAATAATGTTGGTGTAGTGTTCCATTAGTTGTGATAAGCATGATCTGCTTGACAGAAACCCATGTTGGTTATCATTTAATTTTTTTCTGAGTTTCCAAAAAGTCATAGATTTTCTGTCTGACTATTCTTTCAAATATTTTAGCGGTCCTGCCGCTGAGTGTGCTTTTAGTTTCGCTATAGCTTGTGCAATATCATCTGTCGTAAAGTCAAAGTCCGTTATACTTTTTTCCCCTTGTAATTCTTCTTCAAAAAACGCGTTTCTATTGCATATCAATTTGTCAGTTTTTGGGATACTGAAAGATGAATAGTACGGAGCTCTTAATATTTCAGATATAAGGTTGTAACATATATTCTGATCGATTTTTTAGTTCATTCAGAACAAAAATTAAATGACTTATAAGGACAAATTTGCTCGAACGTTTAGTCTATTCACAACAAACATTAAATGACATAATGACAAATTAATCATCAATATAATTCCCTTCTTCTTCTATAACCTCCCACCTGTAGAAAAGTTTTTTTATGCCACGTTCGAAGAAATCCCTTGGTTTCGAGTTAAAAATGCGATCACTTCGTTTTCGATAGTTTCCATGGATTGCAACTTTTGTCCATTTAGGTGGTGTTGCAGACTTCTGAATAAATGGTAGTCTGAAGGTGCGATGTCTGGAGAATAAGGTGAATGAGGCATTTTTTCCCAACCAAATGTCTCCAATTGGGCAGTGGTGATTCAAGCAGTGTGAGGGCGCGCGTTATCCTGGTGGAATAGAACACCTCTGCGATTAATTAATGTAGGGCGTTTTTCTTGTAATGCCATCTTCAATCGTTGGAGTTGTTGGCAGTAGACTTCAGCTGCGATTGTTTGGTTACCTGGCAGAAGTTCAAAATGAATAATTCCTTGCATATCCCACCAAACGCATAGCAAAATTTTCTTTGGATGGGGTCCATTCCTTGGCTGAGGTTCAGGCTTTGTTTCACGACTAAGCCACTGATGTCGACGCTTAATATTGTTATAGAGGACCCATTTTTCATCCCCAGTGACGATCCGATTAAAAAACGGTGCCTGCAGTTGCCGAGAATGCAGTGATGTGCAAATATCGATTCAATGTTGAAGATTCGCTCGTGAAATCATGCGGAACCATTTTCCAACCTTCACTACCTTTCCTAACAGCTTCAAATGACGATGAATGGTCATATGGCTAACGCCGAGTTGCAGGCCAAGTTCTCTTACAGTTGCCGTTGGATTTTTCTCCACTGTTGCTTTCAGCAACTCTTCATCTAACTCATTTGGTCGTCCTGTTCGTTGATAACCTTTCAGACTGAAGTCTCCATTTCTGAACTTCTCAAACCATCTTCTACACATCCATTCGCTCTCAACATCATTTCCATAAACTCTTTGAATGTTTTTGCGGATTCACTAGCGTTAGATCCTTTATGGAACTCATACAGCATCACATGTCGAATATGCTCTTTCGTGGGCCAGGGCCGTAGCCAGACCAAATCAGTAGGAGGGGCGGAGAAATTGACAGGGGGGACAATGAAAAAATTTAATGTCATTTTTTGTGAATATCGAAATATACTGCAGAAAACATAATTACATAAACGTTATTTTATCACTTCACCTATTCCTTTTAGAACCAAAATGCAAAACAAATTCTCGAATAACAATACTGTTTATAAAGTGCTGAGTTTTCCCAGGGGGGGGGCATATTACTTTCCAGGGTGGGCTTTGCCCCCCCCTGGCCCCCTTTGGCTACGGGCTTGTCGTGGGCTCCATGTTTTTTTCAATTACTGTAATATCGTAGGGGTGGCGTTGTAACTGTATGAAAAACACCAGAGAAAATATTCATTA
The DNA here is from genome assembly GCA_023014485.1 of Bathynomus jamesi. Taxonomy (NCBI): domain Eukaryota; kingdom Metazoa; phylum Arthropoda; class Malacostraca; order Isopoda; family Cirolanidae; genus Bathynomus; species Bathynomus jamesi. Next base: position 83,804 of record JAJOZX010009156.1, on the reverse strand, counting down.
GCCTAATCCTACACTAGCCTAAGCCTACACTAGCCTAAGTCATTCTGTATCATTTTGTATCGTGACGAAACCTGTGCGAACCTATCGCCACGTGTATTTTGCAACATTTCTAAAACTATTTCACATTATCTTGAGGTTATTCTTTTATCTCTCGTCCGTTTTCTAATCTAGCAGAATTTATGTTACAACCTGATACTTCTGTCAGATCATCAGTTAAAGCACTGTCTTCGTTTTTCAAAGGTCCGATAGTCGCATGGTTTTTCGACTTCCTTTTTGCAAAATTATAGAAGTACTTTGAGTTAACCTTTATCGCTTTTATAGCGTCGTCGTCTTCTTTTTCTGTATGCTTCTCAATTAGTTCCTGTATGACGCCATCGATACTCTGCAGTTTATCATTTAATATTTTCTGATGTTGTTATCTTTACAGTTACTTAATTTTGCGGTCACTCTTTTTCTCTTTCGGAACAATGACCTCTTTTGTCTCTTGAACCAGCTTCTCTTTCCTCTTTGTTGTATTTTTGGGACATGTCTTTCCACAATTTCCAGCGTCTTCTCCTCTAAGGTCACTAGCATCTCTTCGTTGTCTTGGCCTCGAAGATGGTTGTTCCAATCTACTACTTCCATGTTGGATGCAACACCTTCCCAGTTTATAACTTTGGCGTGAAAATTAAAAATTTCGAATTTGCTTCTTTCTGTTATTCGTGTTCTTTCCTTTCCTGTTGCTTTTATATTGGTTGTTATTCCAATAATGTTGTGTTCCGATATTATAGTTGGGGATATTCCTACATTATCAATTAGGTTTCTGTTGTTTGCGAATACCAAATCTAAGCAGTTGTTTTTTCTCGTGTTTTCAGTCATTTCTTGTGTTAACAGAAATTCATCAGCTAGAGCTAGTAGCATCTTCACCTGCTCCTGGTCTTCCCGTGTTCCCCCTTGTCCTGATGTATACATATATTTTTCCTACCCTTTTATATTTCATGAATAGAAAATTAAAATCACCACAGAGAAAAATATTTGGGGTTGGAGAGTGTAGATCTTTTATCCAGTTTCTTACGTCTGTAATGAAATCTGGGAATTTTGAGGTTGGCGTATTCGGGGGGTCTGTGCATTACAATTAGTACCATATTTAATTTTTCAACTTTTGCTGCTTCACATTCTATGTACTGTAGATGTTTAACGTACTTATAGTCATTTCTGCCATATGCCTTTCGCGTGTGTAAATAGCACATCCTCCTTTACGTCTCACTGTTCTGTCGGCTCGGAGAATGTTAGAGTTGTCAATTTGTATTTCTTTTTGTCAGTACAGAACTCACAGTTTTCACAGTTCGCCTGGATGTCCTTTAGATTGATCTAGATATTGATTTAGACACTCACTTCAACCTTATTTTTAAGACATGACATTAGCTTTATGGTTTTATGTCTATTTATATGTGTAATACTTATTATTAAACATTATATACATATATATATATATATATATATATATATATATATATGATGAATAAAACCACGAAGGAAAGGAAACACAAAATGGTGCTCAAGCGCTTTCGTCTAATGACATCCTCAGGAACACTGAGGATGTCATTAGACGAAAGCGCTTGAGCACCATTTTGTGTTTCCTTTCCTTCGTGGTTTTATTCATCATAAATATTTTTCACGTGTTACCTTCGTGAAATAATTTTCATATATATATATATATACACACAGGGCGTCCCAAAAAAATGTATACACACTTTAACAGCTGATAGCTCAATTGATGTTTCTTTCTTTCCAAGTTAAACCCATTAGAATTAATAATGGCAGTCAGACTAAGCTTTGAACAAAGGAAATTCATTCTAAAATGCTACTGGAAGTGTGAAAACGCAGTTGAAGTGCAAAGACAGTTTAGGAGGGAGTTTCAAACAGATCCACCAACGCGACTTACCATCACTCGAATTAGAGATAAGTTTGAAGCCGATGGAACTGTTCAGAATGTCCACAAGAAGCGTTCCGGAAGACCACGGACATCGACAAGCCCCACAAAGCAAGAAAGAGTACTGGAAACGTATCACCAAAGTCCAAGAAAATCTGTGCGGCAAGCGAGTCGTGAGGTAGGAATTTCAGAATCGTCTGTCCAACGCATTTTGAAGCGCTGTCAATGGAAAAGTTACATTCCAAGATTCGTCCATGCTATTAATGAAGATGATCCGGACCGAAGAGTGGAGTATTGCGAGTGGTACTTGGCACGATGTGGATGTGGATTGAACGAAGGAGTTTCGTAGAATACCCTCCGCGTTCACCAGACCTCACACCACTAGACTTTTTTTTATGGGGATACTTAAAAGACAAAGTCTACGCTATAAACCTGCAACAGTCGCTGAATTGAGAGCAGCCATTGAACGAGAATGCACACAAATACCAAACGAAATGTTTCGTGATGTTTGCGATTCCATTGCTTCGCGTTATCAGCAGTGCCTGGACCAGAACGGACGTCAGTTTGAAAACAGGCGTTGACAAAACAATTAAATAATGTCTGTAGATTCTATTACATTTTGAAAATGAAATGTATTTTAATAAACACTGCCTTTATAATTATTTAAAGTGTGTATACATTTTTTGGGACGCCCTGTATATATATATATATATATATATATATATATATATATATATATATATATATATATATGGTCAATATTCGGGAGATGCACGGCCTCTGAATTTAGATTTTTTATTCATATCAGTCGTTAGTACATATGTTTTGATGAATTTAAAAAAAAACTAGACCTTGTGCTTTTAAAAAATAAGGGAGATATCGATTTTTTTCACTTTAACGATTTTTTGACATTTTCCGAGTCGCGAAACTTTATCCACCGCAAAGGTTAGTTATTTTTCCGTCGACTTAGTGAAGGTTAGGTTAGGTTAGGTTCGTTTTAGTGAAGGTTAGGTTAGGTTCGTTTTAGTGAAGGTTAGGTTAACCTAACCTAACCTAACCTTCACTGAAACGAACCTAACCTAACCTACCCTAACCTTCACTAAATCGACGGAAAAATAACTAACCTTTTATTGTGGCGGTGGATAAAGTTTCGCGATTTCTCACAAAAAATAATGCAGGATAGTGTTGTGGTCTTTGTTTTTTTTTTGTTACCAGCTCTCAAAACCAGTTTCTCGGAAAATGTCAAAAACTCGTTAAAGTGAAAAAAATCGATATCTTCCTTATTTTTTAAAAGCACAAGGTATATATATATATATATATATTAGACAGCTGGAGGGGATCCAAAGAAGCTTCACAGCCAAGATCAATGGGTGCAAAGAACTAAATTACTGGGAAAGGTTACGAGAACTAGACCTATATTCACTGGAAAGGAGAAGAGAGAGATACACCATTATTTACACTTGGAAATAATGGAGAAACTAGTCCCTAATCTTACTCTGAATCCCATAACTCCCCAAACAACGATGGAAAGTAGAAGCGGTAGACTGTGTCGTATTCCCAAATTGAAGGCGAGACAGGGAACATCCTTAACCCTGAAAGAAAATAGTTTTGTAGTGAGAGGACCAAAACTGTTTAATCAGTTGCCCAAAGGCCTAAGAAACACGAAGGGAGTTGCAGTGGAAATCTTCAAAAGAAGACTAGACGCCTGGCTCAGAACAATCCCCGATGAGCCGGGCGTACCTGGCTATGTGAGGTGGAGAGCGCAAGAATCCAACTCACTACTTCACCAGGCCAACTCGAGAGGAGGGGCGACAAGCTTGACCTTCGCGAAATGAGAAATCATCGCGCGGAACCTTTGTAAGGTTGTAAGGTAAGGTAAGGTATATATGTTAAACACGGACCATGCATAGAACAAGGAACTCTTCTGAGAAATTACATACCTGGGAAATTACATCCTCTATAGTTCGAATAAGTAATGATAAGTGACAAATACGATAGTTTTTTCTTTATAGACGTGTTATGTGAGTTGAAAAGTGGACGCTCAATGTCCCGGTTGAGGTTTAAGTTTTGTTGCTTTGGCTAAAAATTCAATAGTTACCCCTTTTTCTTTGATATATTCAATCCGACGTGAATGCAACGGGTTTCTTGCGTATATTGAGGTTCTGAATGTAGTACGCTAGGTGTCAGCTGTAAACCCTAGATCCTGTCCCAAAGCTGGATTCTATCTGCTTTGCAGATAGCTGGTGAGGGAAGCTATATTTTGGGGCCTCTTTGCGAGTAACCCGGTGCCCACGTTGTGCTTTCCAACATGAAAAAGAAAAAAACTATAGTATTTATCATTTATTATTACTTATTCGAACTATAGTGGATGTAATTTCCTAGAAGAGTTCCTTGTTCCATGCACGGTCTGTGTTTAACATATAAGTTTTTCAGGGGACCATTCTGAGTTTGTGTGTGTGTATATATATATATATATATACACACGCACACACACACACACACACTGTGTGTGTGTATATATATATATATATATATATAATAAAAGAACGTGTGTGTGTGTGTGTGTGTGTGTGTGTGTCTGTTCCAGCCATAACTCCAAAATGGAAGCAGTTACAAACATGAAACTTCATACACATATTCATTAGGTCCCCAGGTTGTGTACCTGTGTGTTAATAAATTAAATAATTAAAATTACTGGGCCCAAAGGCCCCAGCACCGCGATTAAATTACAGAAAAGAACGCAACCGTGAAAATTTTGAGCTTCACATTGTGCCAAGAATTGTGAATCTTAAGATTTTCATGACTATAGTTTTACTGACCAAATAATTGAACCCCCCAATTACTGTCGGTTCAATAATTTGGTCAATAGAACTATAGAAAAGAACAGTCATGAAAATCTTGAGCTTCATATTGTCGCCCGCAATCCTATATACTATTGAGCTAAAATGTGTCTGTGTCTGTCCGCTTTCTTCGGAACTGTGCACAGATTAAATGGCACATCGGAAAATTCTGCAACCACCACCAACTGATAGCCCATGAGCTGCCGATGGGCTCTGTCAAGTTTCCCGGTCCTAGGTCACTCCGCGGCCGAGCACGAGCTATTTAACTGCAATAAAACTATAGAAAAGAACTCAGCCATGAAAATTTTGAGCTTCACATTGTGTCAAGATTTGTGAATCTTAAGAGTTTCATGACTATAGTTTTACTGACCAAATAATTGAACCCCCAGTAATTGGGGAACCACAGGCCCCTAATTACTGTCGGTTCAATTATTCGGCCAAAAACTATAGAAAAGAACGCAGTCATGAAATTCTTAAGTTTCACATTTCCGCCCGCAATAATAATAATATTCATTCCCTCAACTTTTTTCCCCCTAATATTATCCTATTTTTAAAAAAAATGAGCTCTTTTTAGAGACCCAATACGTAAGTACCAATATACATATACATATATACACAATATACATATACATACATGACTCCAGATTTGAAAAAATTTACTGGAGCATAGCTCTGAATTTACTTTTTTTCCCCTTACACCACTAGATAGGTTAATGATAGTAAACTCTTGAATTGACGACATACCAATTACAAATTGTTTTAGCTAAACATAATAATACAATAATATACAGTTTATAACTCACCTTAAGTTTATTTATTCATTGCAGCAGCAATGTATTGATTTACACTTGCTTAAATGGGCTATGGAAATGTCAAATTTGTTGCTTTTTGCTTTTTAGATTTGGATGCAACACTTGAACTTGAAGGCATATTTTGACTCTTCTCTTTATTAACCACAACAGCTTGGTGAGTTTCTTTTGTTAGGCGCAAAATTGCATTCAATGTCTTCTGGATTTGGGAATTTTCAAATTCCTCTAAAGCAGTTTTGTTAGTCTGATGCGCAGATTCCTCACTTACCTTTTGTTTCTTAGGTGGAGGAGAAGCACTTTCTTCAGTCTGTGAAACATCTAGTGAAAAAGTTTCATTTTCTAGATTAGCAGTTGATGAAGTTGGTTCATTTTTCTGAGGTCTAGCACTAGCACATTTTGTGAACAAACTAAATGACTGCTTTGCCGTATCTCTTTGCTGCACTTCATCCTGGTATTTCTTTACTGCAATATCTAAGCTGTGGGCCCAAACTCTGGGACCTCTTGTATTGTAACAAATATTTTTTTTAGAATTAAAATGTTCCTCCCAGTTTTGCTTCTTTGAATATTTGTTCTTGCATTGACCACAAAAGTAACCCCTTTTAACACCCTCACTTTTCTCTCCAACTTCATCAATATTAGGATCCATTATTGATTATTGACTACCTGAAAAAATACAAAATAAGTAAAAGTTAGTAAATATAGTATGGTAAAAGTGAGTAAAAGTAAGTAAATATAGTACAATGAAAGTAAGTAAAAGTAAGTGCTTTAAACTTAGTAAAAGTAAGGAAGAGTAAGTAAAAGTAGGTAAGTTAAAGTAAGGGTTAATATGTATTTTATCCCACTCAGAATATCAAAAGCAAATATAATTATAAAATATTAAAGCATAATTTTCTCATCATTTTCATATAAGTCACTATGCTCGCAGATGCGTACTTAACAAATTATGTACATTTGAATATTATGACATTTTTGCATTTTTTTCCCGCCCTTCCAATATTTTGATTGGTGACGTCATGAGAACATGATATATGAGCAAGATTTTTTAAGTTCTTAGGCCTTTTAAGTTGCTAGTCTACTTCTGTTAGTTTTTGATAGATGTTTGTGGCGATGACATGTGAACGGTGCGAATATTATTTTGAGGATTTAATATACTCTAGGCTAGGTTAGCCAGGGTTAGGCTAGTTTAGCCAGGGTTAGGCTAGTTTAGCCAGGGTTAGGCTAGGTTAGCCAGGGTTAGGTTAGGTTAGGTTAATTAATACCAAAATACATTTTCCTAGTAATATTTGATGTGTTTTGCTTAGATTTTGACTTCCATTTCCCTTGAAAATGAGCCAAACTTCAAAGTACTATAACTTTGTTGGATCTCATTTCCGACGCAAATGGAGGTCATATTTGAACAAATCACATCAAATACTACTAGAAAAATGTATTTTGGTGTGTAAAATGACTGAGTGACTTAATATACATAATTACCAAAGTAAGTAAAAGTAAGTTTAAACTTAACTAAACTTTTCAATTCTAGAGTCATGGTGGATTACTTAAAACCGCACAAGTAATTATCTGGCCAATTTATCAAACCTGGCCGAGATCAATGGAACATAGTTCAATCCTGATAATTTTATATTAAAAAAATATACGTTTTGATAAAATTTTAATTATCAAAACATTGAAGCTTAACAAAAAATAAAAATAATTGTTAAATATGGAATTACCAACTAAACTTAAAATAACTAAATTTGTAATTTAAAAAAATTGGTTTGTACAAGAACGTATACGCAAAAAAATTGCATAACGTCTAGCGGATGAACAAAACCCAAACCCAAATTTACTTTTTCTCATGGTCAAATTTACTGGAGCAATGCTCCCAAGATCCCAGGAATCTGGAGTCATGTATACATATACAGCTAGCTGTGACATATACTGCTACATATACTGTGACATATATTGCTACCTGCCCGGAGGGCAATAGCGAGCTACCGCTCGTAATAATCTACTGTATAATAATAAAAAGACGCAGTTACAAACATGAAACTTCACACACATATTGATTAGGTTCAGAGGTTGTTGTTGTTGGTTGTTGGTTAGCCGATCAGCCCACCCTGATCGAGCAAGCCGGTGGCACCCAGGTAACTGATCGCCCTCTCCGGAGTGGACCAGAGGTTCAGCGCACTAGTGATGTTGTGTTGTGTTCTATATTGTGCTAGAGCGGTACAGTCTGTCATAATGTATTCAACTGTTTGTGGTGTGTCCTGGCACAGGTGGCAGGTGTCGTCTGTGGAGTTGTCTAGTCTGTGTTTATGTCTGTAAGTTGGGGGTGATGTCCACATCGGAATCGTGCTAAGTTAACTCGATCCGATCTGCTCAGGCTGATCTCTGACCTGTTAATGGGTGGCGGCTTCGCACCTAGGACCGCATTCGGACCGAGCCGTGTCAGTGCTTTGTGGGTTAGGTGTGTATGTATGTGTTTTCTGTAGTGTGTGATGTCTGTGGGGCGTGGTATGGAATGGAGTATTTGGTTATAATGTCTCTGGTGTTACCTTAATGGTGCGAGGTGTTGGTGTATGATTGTACATGTAGTGGCAAGGGTGTTGTGGGTTAGTTGTCGCTGCTGCCATGAATTGTGTTCCCCTCATGTCTAAATGTTCCCTAACTTTCAGTATTTTTGTTTCTGTATGCAGGTGTTCTATTGGTGTTGTTTGAGTGCATCCTGTAATGATACGAAGTGCGTTGTTTTGTATTGTCTGTAAGGTGTTTATGTGTGTGTTTAAGATAATGGGTGCCCAGCATGGGCTAGCATAGTCCATAACTGAGCGAATATATTGTTTGTATGAGTGATGTTGTTTCCTGCTAATGTCCAAAGTTTGTGCTTGTTAGTACCCTAAGGAAAGTTTCACTTTTGTAACCATAGTTATAATTTATGATGTGATGTTATAATATATAACATCATTTAGTAAATAAACACTCGCATTTTTTTGCATTTTTTTTTATTTGAAACTTCACAAACTAAACTGCTTCTAAAAGTTTTCCAATAATAGAAGTTAGACTAATAGTCCTATATTTTCCTGTCTGTTGTTTATCCCCTTTATTAAAGATCGGAGTTACATTAGCCAATTTAAAATCCGGAGGAACAATCCCCAGCGATAATGAGTTATTAAAAATTTGGGATCGCTTTAACATATTGCTTCCCAAAGCATTCGGGAAGCAATATGTTAAAGTGATCCCTCCTGGGAAGCAATATGTTAAAGTGATTAACACTGGGAAGCAATATGTTAAAATGAGAAAGGTTGGTTGGTTAGAAAGAGGTTGGTAATCTAGGAGATACCCTACCGACCGTAAACAAAGCTATAAATGCCCTAGCCGGGCATTCTTTATATATTTAATGTAGATTAACTGAATGCTAGGTTAGGTCAATTGAATGCCCGGTTAGGTCAACTGTACGCCCTTGATGATTGGTTAGGTTAAGTCGTGATATTTTCGTTAGTTTTCGAAAATATCACAACTTAACCTAACCAATCGTCAAGGGCGTATAGTTGACCTAACCAGGCATTCAGTTGACCTAACTGGGCATTCAGTCAACCTACATTAAATATATAAAGAAACTGAAAGGATGCAAAAAGGAGCTACTCAACTCGTACTTGTGGCAAATGATGTGGCGTGACCGATTCTTCCGAAATCCATTTTCTTACTTTGTGTGACCATATAGCGCAACAATTCTAATAAATTTACTTTCAATCTAATATTTTAACATGTTATGATTTACTTTTTATGCCTTTACTTTATTAAAGCGAACATTTTTTATTATACTCCTTATCCTAAATATTGGGAAGCAATATGTTAAAGTGATCCAAAATTTGAACTAGAGGATCAAGTATTTCATTCTTTAACCTTTTTAGGTGCTTTGGGTAAAAGGAGTCTAGACCTGGCGATTTGTTCATTTGTTCATACAATGAAAAATCTCTTCAATATGAACAATTATGTCAGTAAGCAATAAAAAAATCCCTTTATGTCACTGAGCATATTACTAGCCTCCGGAATAAAAAAAAGTATCCCCAACTGTAAAAATTGATACAAAAAAATATTCAAAATAATCGCTATCTCTTCATAATTATTTGTTAAGTTACCACCCGAGCCTACCAGTGGCCTACTGTAATATTTTCCCTCAAGATATTTCTATTTATAACGTAATCGTAAAATTGCTTGGGTTTTTCTTTACATTCACGAGCTGCTTGAGTTTCCAAATTGCGTTCAGCAGATCTAATTAAACGACTTACATTTCTAAAGTCTGAAAATGCTGATGCGCACGGTCCCTTTTATACATTTTACAGGCTACATTTCTATCTGCGATTGCTTTTTCTATATATCTACTCCACCATTTAGGTTGTGCATTCAGTTCACCTCGCTTACTCTCCTAAGTACACAGAGTTCTGTTCGTTTAAATTTATGAATATATTCTTGAAATTATCCCACATGCTAAGAACACTACCGCTAATAGTTCATCGCAGTTTACTAAAGTTAATGAAGCTCTAAATTCATCGACATTTGTTTTCCTAAAATCAGGCACCATGAAGTTATTTAACTCTCTAGAAGTTTTAACATTAACCGAAAAACCTATCATGCTATGATTGTTATTGTATAAACTTTCTCCAACGTCTACATTCTGAAATAAATTAGCATTTGTCGTTAAACTAAGTCTGAAATATTCTCACCGCGGGTCGGCTCCAATGGAGTCCCGACAAAAGCCCCCTTGGACAAAAGCCCCCTGGACAAAAGCCCCTCAGTTAAAGTGCAAAGTAGGACAAAAGCCCCTCAGTTAAAGTGCAAAATAGGACAAAACCCCCTCAGTTAAAGTGCAAAGTAGGACAAAAGCCTCCATTTTTTATATTATTGTTCGTGTGCTATGAAGTAATCCTAAACAAATATTATAATCTTTGTCTATGTTGATTCACTCTAGTTGATCACTGTTTTGTCTACCTGAATGGTTAGGTTAGGAACGTGCCACAAAGGAGCATCAACAGCGTTTGAAGAACCTATGTCTGGACTATGTGAATGAGAGGAGACCTTGGAGGAATTTCTGAATGGTGTAGGTCACAGCATTAGGTGGAAGTAAAATGAACTTTAAATGAACCTTAACACTTAATGAACTTTTTAATATTGTGCTTTATTTGTTTGATTTTCCATAGATATGTATATGATGTTCCTTTTATAATGTTCATTTTTATCGTTGTGTAAATAATTTTGTGCTCCATTAAAATAGTGAGCTATAAATTTATAATGCAAGCGTTAATGTGTGCTACTGTATGCCTAGATAAGGCATGATGATCCTTTTATAATGTAATTTTTTATGGTTGTGTAAATATTAGCGTTAATGTATGCTACTGTATAATACTTATAATGCCTTCCTTATTGCAGTCTTATGATATAATAAATGTAATATTTTACATGTCAGAGAAGTGTTCATAAACTGTAAATAATAAAGGATAAAAATAATGATTAAAAAAATTCTTCTTATTATTTTTCCTAGGGGGCTTTTGTCCTAGGGGGCTTTTGTCCTAGGGCCTTTTGGCCTAGGGGGCTTTTGTCCTACATACGGCTCCAATACCCTTTGAAAAAGAAAGTTATCTTGTAGAAAATCTATCAAACGTAAACCCACAGCATCGCTGTTTAAGGTAATGAAATTAATGTTTGTACAGTTAAAATCCCCGACAGTAACTAATTCTTTTTGCGAAACTCTGCTACTTAAAATGTTATACATTTCAACTTCTGTTTCTGCTCCTTGTGAAGGAGGCCTATACTGTATACTACAACCCCAAAATTAAAGACTAAGTTATTAGCGCTAATTTCTGAAATAATTATATCTAACTGGTCACTAGCATTTACCATCTTTTGAATTCGACGAAGATTTTTCTTTCAATACGAGAGTACACCCCCTCTCATTTTGCCACTTCTATCAGTGTTAAAGTGTTTATAACCTTTTATATGGTATTCACCTATAAAGTCCCTATCTTCACTTTTAATTCACGATTTAGTTATTGCCATAATGTCGTAATTTTCAACCTGAATTAAATTTAAATTCGTTAAACTTATTCCTTACACTCCTCGCATTAAAAAATACTAATTTTAAACTATTTTTTACATTACCATTTCTTCCTCTATACGCGTTGAGTTTCCCTGACAACAACGAGTTACATTTCCTAAACAAGAAAGAACTATTTCATCTTGCTTACATTTAAAGTAAATTTTACTTTTTGATTAATCAATCTCCCGAGTCGCGAATTACCTACTTCATTCAAGTGAACGCTATCTTGAATGAGCAAATCCGCCGAGTTAAATTCCGACCAAAAGTTAACAAATTCTACCCTTTCAAGGACGCACATCGCTTCTAATTTTGTATTGAAGTAAATTGCTTTACTTAACAATTTATTACTTTCATAAATTCTTGGAAGAATCCGAGAAATCAGTACATTATTCGACTTATATGTCAAGGATTTAATCAAACTTCGATATTTAGCTGACAAATCTTCTGTCCTACTAGTGCAGTGGTTCTCAAACTCAGGTACGGCGTACCCCCAGGAGTACGCGAGGGAATCTTAGGGGTACGCGAAGGGGTCCTGAAATATAACCCTTCAAATTTTATATACGATTAACAAACGACCACAAATCACACAATCGTAAATAGAAAGTAAAAATCGTCTATCTCTCTCGAAAATCCAGAAAATCCCTTGAAAGAATTCAAGGGGTACAGAAGAAAAAGTTTGCGAACCACTGTACTAGTGGAATTCCCACCATTGTCTTGATAACTATGCTTGATAAGTATGGGTAGTCAAAGGCGGATCTAGGCATTTCAGTAAGGGGGGTCCAAAGAAAAAAGGGCACCCCCTAAAATAAAAGGCTACAGTACTAAAAATTGTTTTTAAAACAGACCATCAATGAGCGAGTGTAAAATCAATTGTATTGTTTTATTAGATCAGTCTCATTCAAATATAATACAAAATAAAAGTCTAATTTGGGTACAACAATTAATTATCAGAGGAAATTTTTCAACCAATTACATATATCTTGTCAATTAAAAGAACTATCCAGTCCCGTAGCCAGGACTTCCCCAGGGGGGAAGGTCGAAATTGTAGAAAGGCGGACCTTTTTGCGCAACGACCTAGTCACTGCAGAGAGGGTTTAGAATAGTTTAGAGAAGTTTGTGAAGTTTCAAAAGAAAATGCCCAAAAAATGCAAATGTTTATTAACCCTTTAAAGGCGGCTACATGATGCAATAGTAGCAAACCTTGAAAATGTTATATATTAGTCTTCTTTACCAGCTTTATAAATTTCTATTTAGAAATTAAAAAAAATATATTTTTTCATTGTTATTTTTTATGTTCCAAAATGGGAACGTTCGCATATTAAGCTATACGTTTTAAGTTCAAATTTAATAAACGCTGAAGTCTTTTTTTTTGTTCTCTTAGAATTGCTATGACTAAAATTAGGAAAAAGTAAACAAATACCCAAGTTTTTAATTTATTTGGAACAAGAAGTGATATATATATATATATATATATATATATATATATAATATATATATATATATATATATATATATATATATATATATATATCGTACAAAGTATGATTCTTACTGTTTACATTTTACTTATTATGAAATGTTGCACTACATGCTTTATGCATCCTTTTATCGCACTTGGTACACTTCATCCTGGTATTTTTCATGCACACAATGCATCTTCCCTGAGAGCAAGATTCTATAAAATGATAAATTTTATCGTACCTAGAGGCGTGGTGTAGATGGACCTCCCTTTCGTAACCTTTGTTCTTACGTTGCTATCAAAGCTCGGGCTACAGCTCTCCTGAACTGTAAATGGTGTACATTTGATGTTGGGTTAATATGCTTATAGAATCTAAATGCAGCGATTACAGAGAGATTCAAGAGAGTCGAGAATATATTCCACCACCATTTTTTAGAGCGTAATCTTGGTCAATACGAGGATAGCGATCGGTCGTAAACATCCACCCCTCCCATTCCTTTATCGTACATAGAAATAAGAAACGGCTGACTGACCTTTTTCTTATGTTCTTGTTTTACTCGCCTTTTCGTTGTTTGAACTGGAGTGACGCCGTAGTAATTACTAGCCACGGTTACTCCTGAATTGTCGTTCCATTTGACGCACAACACCCTCGTTCCTTTTTTTTCATTTCCGACTTAGACAAAAGGGGGAAGTGCCAGATTATTATTGTCTCTACTCATTGTTTTAGCAAATATAGGCGCTTCCATGTCAACACTGGTAGACCAGTAATCATTTTCAGAGGGAACACTATGATAACCACTTATTAGTAACGATCATAAAAATGTTATTTCTTCTTCGCTAACTCCAAAGCCTTGAACATTTTGGTCTCCTACAGCATACAAATTTTTCTGATCCATTATAAATGTAATTATCTCATTTGTAAAAAATAAACGAAATATTTCATAAGGTTCCTTACTGCAGTGATCTTCCCCTACTTTATGTGGAATAGAATGGGAGGTCAAAGAAATCTTTTCAGTTTTTCGCCAGCGTGGACTACTTTGCGAAGAGCTTACAGTTTCAGCACTATCCTCATCTTCTTCATTCAAATGCAGTTCAACTTCGCCAGCAACTTCATTTGGCAAACCTTCTTGATCAAAAACTGCATCATCATATTCTTCATCACTATCGACGTTTTGGTTACCCGTTTGAGGAGGCAGAACAACAACAACAACTACTTCAGGAGCGCTTGAATTTGCAGCAGCTTCTGTCGCCGTCTAAAGGAAACGGAATCTCGAAACACGAGGTCATGATCTAAAAAAGAAAAGATTTCAAAACAATAAAATCAGTCAGGTGTCACTTCTAAATTTACACTCTTCATATTTTTCATAACTTGTATAAAAATCCTTATCATGAAATAAAATAATGTAAACCTAGTCCTAAAGCAGATAATTACAGACGATGCATTTATATGTCACACAGTAAAGTAATAATATGTATATATACATATATATACACACACACTTACTCATAGAATGATGAAGCTTCCATAATCACAAAAAAATGTTCACTGCTTGCTACTCATATGACAAATGATGAGAAATGCGTTCCTGGGTTGCTTTTATACAAATTTATTACACTGAAAGTAAAAAAAATTGCGTCATCACAGCTGCACCAAGGACGCAATAATTGATATAAATGCATCATAAACATGTAATACATGTATTTCTGACTCATTTTTATGCGTCATCTATTTTAAGCGTCTTATCTTTCAAGTAAGACACATTCCATTGCTTAAAATTTACGATATGCACAAAAAAAGCCCGGAAAAAGCATAGCTTGACATGCCAACGTTCCCATACTGGGAACATCAAAATAAAAATTCTATAAACAGCTAATTAGATAAATTATCTCATAGAAAAGTATATAATACACTAAAACAACACTCTGTCGATGCATAGGAATCGGTGTTAGCATCCTGACAAACATTTTTGTTTAAAAAAATTAGGTAAAGAATAGTAGTACAAAACGGCAAAAAGCGATAATTTCAAAGTTAAAAAATAACTTTAAAAAATCTAAAACTTTAAAGTAATCATTAAAATATATTAAACCAACATTCAGAAAGACAGAAATGTAAAAAATGTTGAAAGTTTTTGAAAAAATAAAAAAATACAGCTATTTTATTTTATGTTCCCGAAATGGGAACGTTGGCATGTAAAGGGTACTAACTAAATGATGTTATATATATATATTATAATATCACATCATAAGTTATAACTATGGTTACAAAAGTGAATTTTTCCTGTCAAGGGGGTGTCGAACGGGGGGGGGGGCCGTTCGATCCCCCTCTCTAAGGCCTGCTATCAGAATAAAATAAAGATAAAAATAGTGATATGGCTACACCAGTACTAAGGGCATCTATGAAAACCACTGCAACTACAAATTTGGAAATACAATGTATAGAGATAAAGACTCAAAATAGAATTTAAATAAAATAAAATAACCATGTTCTATTTACAAAAACAAAATTTGTTTTCACAGACATACACATCATTCAAATAGGGTACTTGCAAGAAATTGAGGGGGGTTCTGGACGTCGCTGACCCCCCCCCCCCCTTCTAGATCCGCCCTTGTACCGTAGCTCCATTGGTTTCTTATAGTCTTCGTGGTCTTGAAGAAATTTCTGAAGGGTTTCTTCGTATAAAATTCCTTTCTTATCATGATGTAATTGTTTATTTAATATAGTCATGAATTCGCCCTCCATTCTTTTAAGTCTGTTTTTAATGGGATCTAGAGATGTTTCATGCTTCTCTTTATTTTGTACTGAAGCGTACACTTCGTGAGGTAACACCACAACCTTCTTCATTATAAAAAACTAGATAATAAAAGGTCTAAAACTGAAAATAGGACAGGTAGAAATGATCGACCTATTTGTATAGCAAGACGTTTTTTCTTTGACACAGCTTGTATTTTACGAGCGAATGTTCGTATTATGTTCTTATAACGACGTAACGACCCTTCTGCGACTCATTCATTGGGATGTTGCATTTTACAACATTGAGACAGACTTCGCAGATACATTTTAAAAAGTCTGCGTCAACGTTTTTTACAAACAGCCGCTGAAGAGTAGGTGGTAGCGGCGGGAACGTTTTTATAGACTCGAGATATTTCTTTACACGTTTCGTCATCCTGGTATACATATTGTTTCGACCGACCGTATCGCCGATTCGTAGCTTCTTTATAAACTTCAACAAAAGCCCTAAGCTACTCCGGAAGCATTTGACCGGCTAATGTACCAATTTACGATACATCCCGACCTTGAGTAAATAAGACAAGATGCTGCGTTTTTAAATAAACATCCCGCATAAACTTGTTCTTGAAAAACAGGTTTTGATTGATAAAAAACACGCTTACAGTATGTTAAGATATTAGAAAACATTGTAAACAACTCAGCAATCGTTTTATTCATTTCCAGCCTAAGATCGTCAATCAGAATCATCGTATGTTTATCATTTTTTAATGAACCAACGTCATAAACCCCTTTATGGAATTTTATAAACTTCAACAAAAGCCCTAAGCTACTCCGGAAGCATTTGACCGGCTAATGTACCAATTTACGATACATCCCGACCTTGAGTAAATAAGACAAGATGCTGCGTTTTTAAATAAACATCCCGCATAAACTTGTTCTTGAAAAACAGGTTTTGATTGATAAAAACACGCTTACAGTATGTTAAGATATTAGAAAACATTGTAAACAACTCAGCAATCGTTTTATTCATTTCCAGCCTAAGATCGTCAATCAGAATCATCGTATGTTTATCATTTTTTAATGAACCAACGTCATAAACCCCTTTATGGAATTTTATAAACTTCAACAAAAGCCCTAAGCTACTCCGGAAGCATTTGACCGGCTAATGTACCAATTTACGATACATCCCGACCTTGAGTAAATAAGACAAGATGCTGCGTTTTTAAATAAACATCCCGCATAAACTTGTTCTTGAAAAACAGGTTTTGATTGATAAAAAACACGCTTACAGTATGTTAAGATATTAGAAAACATTGTAAACAACTCAGCAATCGTTTTATTCATTTCCAGCCTAAGATCGTCAATCAGAATCATCGTATGTTTATCATTTTTTAATGAACCAACGTCATAAACCCCTTTATGGAATAAAACAACATCTTTGTAATCATAAAACATAGGTTGGTAGGCTGAATAGCAACATATAACGGTGGGTAATGATTTTGAGAGCATTGCATCTTTTTCTTTACTAACTTTACGCATAAACTGTTTTACCACACCCTGTGGGACCACTTTAGTACATGTTGATGGACTTGTGGAGTTAAATTTTTCTAGAGACTCAATCTTTTGTGTGACAGTCTCTTAAACAGTGCTTTTACCATATATAAACATCTTTAAAAATACGTTCCTTATATTCACTAATTTTCTTTTGCTTTTCTTTTCCAGAATGATGAATGATGGACCCAACCAGCAAGATCTTGTAGAGCTTCATGAGGATTCAGAAGGATCGTACTAAGGCGTACGTTCGTAGAGGATTCTGTAAAACCTCCACGTCAGGTATGCCTTCAAAAAGTCCGAGATTCGAGTCATACAACTCTGAGGACACGATGTCACCACTACCACCAACCCTTTCATCACCAATCAATCCCACGTGCATCAGAGAACTTGTAAAAACTTGCTAGATCTTGTGGTCTTAATTTTAAATACAGGGTGTCCCAAAAGTCCCTATCTATTTTGTTGAAATAGGCTGAACTTCAAATAAATGTCACACTGACCTGAATACATATGTATTTCTATACAAATTACAACTATTACACCATTAAAATCTTTAATTAGTAGTTTCCACATGTGCTCCATCTGTATCTCTGCAAATCTCAAAGCGGTCAGCTGCATTGCGGAACACATTTCCGAGCATTTCAGGGGTTATTTTCTCAACTGCTTGCCTAATGCGATCTCGCAGATCTGGTAAATCTCGAATATTTCTGCGATAGACCTCTGATTTAATGAAACCCCAAGCAAAGAAATCCAATGGGGTCAAATCCGGAGATCGCGCTGCCCAGGGCCTATTTCCCCCACGTCCAATCCAACGATTTGGAAAACGCTCGTTTAGGTATGTCTGAACAATTCTGGCATAATGACATGGTGCCCCATCCTGCTGAAAGACTACCTTGTCGAGAATGCCATCTTCAACAAGTTGAGGTTCTAAAATTAATTAAAAATTAAAAATAATTAAAATAGAAATCTAATGCATGTATTTGTCTAGAAAGGTGCATGCAATCATGTCATTAAAACATTCATTTGAAATTCAGCTTATTTCAACAAAATAGATAGGGACTTTTGGGACACCCTGTATAATATGGGTTTCGAAGAGTTTGTCGAAGTGGAACAGCAGATGAGAGTATGAATATTTGTGTTTGGATTGGATAGACAAAGCAGGACGACGTATGTTTTTAAAAGTCGTGTGACAGATCGAACAGTACCTCTGTTTATTTTAGGCTTGGCAGGAGCAACCTACCTCCCTACTCGTCATATTAGAGTGTTTTACGTTAACTATAAGAGAAGTCGTAACTATGGACGTTATCACGATTTGTGTAAGGGGTGCTTGAATTTACGAATGATTTGCTAAAACAATGTAAGGATTGTCATGTGGTATGTGCTCAGTGTAAATGCCCTATATGCGTAAGCCGTGTGGTAGAAGCTGAGAAGAGAGATTGTAATGACGGTAGAAGGTTGTTTGTAGATGGTCTAATAACGAATTTTAATCTCCACAAATCGATTGTTACGTGCAGAAAGATAAAAATTTGCGAATGTGGAATTTTCATACGATGGGTGAGAGCGGAACATTCAAGCTTAGACACGATAAAACTCACTGTCCTACGTGCAATGAGAAGTATAAAGTAGATCAGTGGTGTAGTCCTAAAATTCAAGGAAGGGTAACGCTACAGGCAAAACTTTAATAGAGCGTTTCATAGAACAATTACTGTATAAAAATAGTAAAAGTTAATTCGAAAATAAAAATATATATTTAGTAAATAAAACTACAAATACAGTACATGCTCTAGTTACTTTTAATTTGAATAAAACACACACATATAGATACTCGTATCAGTTGTATGTATACGGTATAATGCAGTTTCATAGTGATAACCTTAACTTATAGCCCAAGTTAAGCTAGACTAAAACAGACTCTTGGGCCCTGGGGGTCCTATTCGGTCCTCACTAGCGGATTTATGGGGGTGGGGGCGAATCCCCACTTTGGTAAATTTGGAGCCCCTTTTTGTTAATTTGGCGCCCCTTCCAAATGCTTTATTTTTATAATACATTTAATTAATTTCTAAAAGCAAAAAGGTACATACTTTTTGAAATTATATAAGTATCAACACCACCCTTGTAAATACCTGGCAACTTACCTTTCAATTTTATTTTTAGGAACTGTATAAAAATAATATTTCCCTTCGTATACTCCATTAAATTATGCTTTCCAGCTCTACATATTCATGTATTAATGGTTGTAAGCAAAGCTGGGCACAAACCGTTAATCCGTTAATCGTTAATTAACGAAGTTACTTTTTCGTTAACGATTTAACTTTTAAGTTAACTTTGAAAATCATTATCGGACTAATTAACTTCCGTTACATTTAACTTCCGTTAACTCAAGTCCGTTAACCCAAAAAATTCATAAATAAACGTTTAAAAGTTTCTATTATTTTCAGTGCTGAGCAGGTGCGCAATTAATCCGCCACTGTTAATAGTGATGAACGAATTTCCATTTCCGCAGTGCAAAATCAGGCGATATATTTGTTTCCGTCGCCACAATTTGTGTCTTACCAATATGGTAGTTATTTATGGCATTAGTTTGAGCAAAACATGGTCGACTGTAAAATCAGGCGGAAAGATTTGCCATTTGAGTTGAATGTTTCAACTTCTTTCAAGAAATATCACGAGCATTTTAAGGCACTTTCAATAATATATATGTAACAATTACAACAAATAACTACATTCGTTTCATTTGCAGTCTGTCTCTTGCGCAACATGTTTGTGCTAGTGAATATTTAAAAATAATCGTTGTCAAGTAAGTCATGTATATTTATAATATGTCTGTGAGTACCTTATTAGTAGTCTCCTTGATACATTTCAAGAACCATAAAACTGATCAGGTAAGATTTCAATTCTCATGTCACTTTGATGACATAAATTAAGTCAATTGATGTCTTACAATGGGAGCGTTTTCACCTTAACCCTTTATGTCCTGGCGGTACTTCTAGGTACCACATCTTTAAAATCTCCATAATTATTTTTCTACCCGGTTGATCCTGTTGGTACTTTCAAGTCCCAATGTGAATTAGTTTCTTTATGAGATAATAGATGGCGTTGAGAAGTAAATGTGAGCGTGTGGCGCCAGAGGCTGTTTACTCTTTAGTATCTCTGCCATCCCCTCCAGTGCTGCAGTGGAGCGTTTGTTCTCTATGGGCAAGGACATCCTGAGGGCCAAGAGATCATCCTTGCCTGATGAAAACTTTGATATGCTAATTTTCATGAAGGGCAACATGCATCTCATGGACAAAATGGAGAACGAGAAGAAGAGGGAAAATTAAATTACATTATATATATTGTGTTTTTCATTTTTTTTATAATAAAAGTTAACGTTAACGGTTTATCGGTAACTTCCGTTACATGTTTAACGAATTAACGGATTAACGGTTAACGAAGTTAACTTTTTGGTTAACGGATTAGCGGTTAACGAAGTTAACTTTTTGGTTAACGGTGCCCACCACTGGTTGTAAGCATTTGTAGACACGAGGTTAATGTGCTTGTAAACCCTTCACGTAGTATACACATTCACGATCTTCCTCTCTCTAAATCAGTGGTTCCCAACCGGTTTTGGCTTATGGCCCCCCTTAGGAACCTTATTTTTTCCCGTGGCCCCCATAAGCATTATTTTCAGTAGGTAATATGCAGATTTAACTCTATTTTACAAAATAACATTTTCCTGTGGCCCCCTTCAAATGTGCCATGGCCCCCAGGGAGCCATATGGCCCCCGGTTGGGAAACACTGCTCTAAATGACTGATTCACGTAATACTTTGAACAGATAAATTAGATAACGTCAATGAAATTAGTTCCAATATTTACTACCAGAAACCTACTGTAGTCTTTAACTACATTTTAGTAAACGCTAAAAATTTGCCTGCTGGTGCTAAAAGGGTTAACATATGCATTTTTAATTCCAGTATATGTAATTATATTTATATATAATTAAACATTATTTTGGCGCAATTTTTACATATGTAAAGGTCCGCCCCCCTCCCCGTTCGAAAATCTTAGATCCGCTACTGTCGGTCCTACCTCAGCGTTGTCAACTCGACGCGGGCCTACTTTAGACCTCAGTTAGCATAAATAAAAAAAGGGGCACTATTTGTGGTCTTCTTTCTAAACCATGCAACAACAACACAACCTGCACCATTGCACGGTGCAACAATCCTGTATCTAGACTACTCATACCAAACTGAATTGTAAGCGTGCTTTCTATAAGACCACGCCCTATCAGTGCCACTTTCAACAAAAGAGTAGAAAGGACGCTGCCAGTATCCAAAAATGATGCCACAAGACCCCCAAAAAGTTGGCTCTAAAATAAATGACAATTTTTCACTTACCTTACAATTATGAGATGGATATATATACCTTAACCGCTTAACCTATAACCCTATATACTGTATACAAACAATGCTGCATTAATCAGCTGAGTCATCGTGTCGGTTTGGGATAACAATGGCTCTTCCTCTTCTAGATTTTTTAACACCATTTAAATGAAATGGCAAATTTGTTAAATGTATTCAAATGACAAAATAATTTTTTACTTTCTTTAAAAATATTTGTGCTAATGTTGTTACATCAGAAATAGCTTCATCTTATTTCTGTAATTAGCGTAGCTATAGATGATAGTCCATGGGCGCCCGCAGGTAGGGGCAAGGGGGGGCACTTGCCCCCACCTGGAAATGCCAAGAAAATATATTAAATATTTTCTAAGAAAATATTTATATCCTAAACTTGCTGAAAAGTATCCAACTGCCTCCTAAAGGGTGAAATTTTTTATTTGTGTGCATGATAAAAGGTTGCTACCTTTTTATTTGTTCAGAAGTCCCCCCTTAAAATTACTTACATTTACTTCAGTGTGCTTTTTTTCTTCATTCTATCATGTTTCTGTTATAAATAAAATAAATGATTGTTATCATGTGCATTGTATGTATATACAATATATATTTGCATTTTCCATTACAGAAAATGCAACACTAAACTTGCTTAGAATTAACCTGCTGGTTCCTAAGGGGTCAAAAGTTTTTTGCTTGCTCCGGTCCCTACCTATTAATACATTAAATTTTGCCCCCCCTTGGAAAAAATCCTGCGGGCGCCCATGGATGATACTTATAGTCCTGTTCATAATACAAATATATTATATTATTAATAATGCCTGAAATATACAGGCGTAAGCTCGGAATATACAGTATACAACTAAAACAATATCGTTTTACTCAAGAACTACCTTGAAGAAAATTTCTTCAGTAGAAAGAAATACATTTCGATGATTGAAAAAGGCTGCGAGGGATTTCAGAGTGAAAATATTGCCTTAATAATAATAATAATAAAAATAATAATAATAATAATAATAAATAAATAAATAAACGGAATGGAATGGAAATATGCTATTTAATTTTACAATAGTGGACTCTATTTTACAATAGTAGACTTTATTTTACAATTTTACAATAGTGGACTTTTTTAAAATGTTTTCTTTCAAAACTAAATATATTACAAAGAAAACTATACTACAATGAGTAACTATTTTAATTCTTCACCGTTTATCTTTGCTGTTAATAATTTTGATTGTCTGTGTGACCTTGGCCTCTAACCTGCATTGAAAACAATAGTAATAAATAAATAAGTAAATAAATAAATAATTTCTTCCTTGGCTGAAACCCAACTCACCTGTCCAGTTAGATCCTAATCGAACGCCGTGGTTTTTGAGTTATTTTGTTGAAACATGCAACACACACACACACACACACACATATCCGACTTTTTTAAATTCACATGTCTAAACACTAATTAACCAAACCTAATTTAACCTAACATAACCTTAGTGCCATCGAACCGAGAAGGACGTGATAAGCGTTTCGGACGCAACTGAGGCTCGAAGGGTGGTTTCTGTTAAGTCATTAAATAGCGAGATATTCGCTAATCTAGCCTAATCTGACCTAAACGAACTTAAACTAACTTAACCTCGTGCAATGTGACCTAATCAGGACAAACTTATCTTTGTTCTGACAATAAAAATGTTTCTGAATTTTTATAAAAAATTTTAATGTTTCGAGGTACCAAAAGTATAAACCTCACAAAATATACCTCACTACATCTGTGAATTATGACACTTATGCGCAGTTGCCTACGCATACTCACACGCACACACGGAGAAAAAGTGGGAGAGAAAAAAGAGGAGCCATTGCAAGACCTCCTCTCCTCTTTCGAAGTATTGGTAATAAATATTAAATATAAAAATAACTAACTTCTAAATGTGTTCATTCATAGGCAAAACCTTTATCCCATTTTCCATTTCTCACCTTCCATGGGATGAGCAGAACGCTTGAACTCGAGACCACGAAAATACTGTATTGAAATAAATTTGGACCTATACCCATTTCATCGACAGGACCAAAACATCGACACTCTATAAAACTAACTTAACCTAACTTAACCTGACCTAATCTATCTTACCCTGACGTAACCTAATTTAATCTAACCTAATAATAACTCGTTGATAGAATGTCAATTCGATCGGATATCATAAGGCTGATAAATTTCATACGGAATGATACATCCTCTTGCCTCTTCCTTCTACACTCTATTTCACACCATTCATTCATTCTTATTCCACACTACCACTCCTTTCGAGCTTCATTTCGAACAGACCAAGTAAATCAAGCCATTCGTCCCAACAAATCTTTGATATTCGCACCATCTTTACATTCTTATTTATACGGTTAACATTCCGCAGAGCCACACGAGCACGCAAAAACTTCCGACAGCAGCTTTGGAGGATGCTCTAGCCAAGTCCGAGGCTTTGTTGGTCGCGCGCGCGGGAGAGTACTTTTCCAGACGTGTAACCCCGGCCCAATCTCTAATCCTGATCGTGTTACGCGCAGGATACAAGTAAAGCCCCGGCCCCGCGGTCCCGTACAGTCGCCTTTTACCACACGCACGAGGAAGGCGAGGGATCAACTTTAATTAACTCCGGTATCCCCATCCGGGTGTTCTGCAGTTATCTACAGTCATTCTTCCCTAAGCTGTTAAAATATTGCTAAACTAGAGAGGCACTCATTTATTCTACAGTGACATATATAAGAATATACAGGATGTCCATAAATTATCTTTACAATTCAATTCAATTGAATTTGTAAAGATAATGTATAGTCACCATTTATGAGATGAATTTTACAATTAAACACGTGAAATAAATAAATAATGCACATCCACAACGAAAAATAAAAAGCGATTCCAAGGCTTATTACTATGTATTCAATAGTACCCTGACGAAGAATCGCTTTTCATATTTCCTTGTTGGTGTGCAAAGATTGTAAATGTGCCTCGGAGGTGTAGTGGTTAGCGTCGCTGACTACGAATCCATCGGCCCAGGGATCGAGACCCAGTGACGGCAGGCGGCGCGCAGCAAAACCCAGCTGTTCATCCTTCCACACAATAATAAAAAATTGGTGGTAGATAAATGGGTACCTTGGGTAACCTAGTGGTTAGGACGTTGGGCTGCTGGTGGGACGTGGTTCGGATCCCACGTTAAACTGTAGGTCTAAGGTGGAGTGACAAGCTTGACCTTTGTCAGAATAAACAATTCAGGCGGAAGCTTAATCAAGGTTTTATATATATATATATATATATATGCATATAACTGCAATGACCGCGCAGTATATAAATGAATAGAAACGACATAAGTGTTAAGGAACGTCTCTGCACACGAGGAGGAGAGATAACGAATAATGAAAAATGAGGCGAACCGCCCAGGAATCGAACCCAGGGCCTTCCAATTGCCGGTTGGACGCTCTACCATTATGCTACGGACCTCACTCAATCATAAATCGAAATTCTCCCACATAGGGCAGAAACCAATGCCCTGAGAGGGCACCCTCGCAAATCGTGAATATGCGCATATAACTGCAATGACCGCGCAGTATATAAATGAATAGAAACGACATAAGTGTTAAGGAACGTCTCTGCACACGAGGAGGAGAGATAACGAATAATGAAAAATGAGGCGAACCT
This sequence comes from Bathynomus jamesi, assembly GCA_023014485.1. Lineage (NCBI taxonomy): Eukaryota > Metazoa > Arthropoda > Malacostraca > Isopoda > Cirolanidae > Bathynomus > Bathynomus jamesi. Next base: position 58,378 of record JAJOZX010009156.1, on the reverse strand, counting down.
CCTCGTGTGCAGAGACGTTCCTTAACACTTATGTCGTTTCTATTCATATATATATATATATATATATGACCATGTCTCAACACTTGTGACAAGTCTTACTGTAGTTATACATTAGTTTATGAATACAAAATTAATCTTTCGCCATATAAATTACATCGCGCAAAAGTTTCCACTTGTCATTATGACTTTGAGCTTGAGGTTTCTTCCATGGTTGGGTTCCACCCCATTAGTCAAATCAACCCCATTAGTCAAATCAAAATCATTCTTCGCCATATATATATATATATATAACCTTAACCTTTGGTTAGCTTCCGCCCGAATTGTTCATTCTGATGAAGGTCAAGCTTTTCACTCCACCTTAAACCTACAGTTTAACATGGAATCCGAACCACGCCCCATCAGTAGCCCAGCGCCTTAACCACTAGGCCACCTAGGGTGCCCATTTATCTACCAACCACTTTCTTTATTGTGTGGAAGGATGAACAGCTGGGTTTTGCTGCGCACCGGCTGCCGTCGGGTTTCGAACCCGGGGCCGATGGATTCGTAGTCAGCGACACTAACCACTACACCACCGATATATATATATATATATATATGTGTGTGTGTGTGTGTGTGTGTGTGTGTGTGTGTGTGTGCATCTCCGCATAAGTGTGGTACCGATTTTTTTAAATACATATATCTAATAAATAGCTAATTAACTAACCCTAATTTAGCCTAATTAACCTTAGTGCCATTAAACCACGAATGAGGTGATTAGTGTTTCGGACACAATTGAGAGCTCGAATGATGGTTTCTGTTAAGTTATTAAATAGTGAGGTACTAGCTAATCTATCCTAACCAACCCAACCAAACTTTTACTAATCTAACCTAATGTAACGTAACATAATCAAGACCAACGTATCTTTTTTCCGACACTAAAACTGTTTCGAGATTTTTTTATAGATTTTTTTTTTAATTTTTCGAGGTCCCAAAAGTGTTACCTCATGAAAAAAATTACCCGACTACATCTGTGATTTATCACGTACTCGACCTTACTTACGCCCAGTTGCCTACGTACACACACACACACACGCACACACACACACACACACACATACATACACACACGCACATACACACACACACACACACACACACACACACAATAATCAATATCCTTAAATTACAAACTTATCTTTATAACAGTTTGCATTCATTTGTCTTTCAATTTAGTAAGTTTAAGACTTAAAGGCTTATTAACAACCTTTTTCTGTTAAAGGTAAGGAATAGTACGTAATAGTTTTCTTCTAAACAATTAACCCATTACAAATACCTCAATAACTATTAACAGAAATTACAGCAGAATCGGTAAATATTGTGATTAATGCATAACTACAAACAAATTAGAACCACAAAACCAAATTGAAATCCGGTATTTAGGGAATTATTATAAGTTATAAATTTATATGATACCGAACGTGGCACGGGTAATAAAAATATGGGCTTAAGAATTAGCGGAGTGGCCGTAGAGTTCACGCAAAGCAAACTTCACGCTTGCATATTGTCATTATAACTTCTGCAATCCTGGTTTGTGATAGTGCGTCCCATTCGTATCATAAAATATGAAGAATCTATTTGGAGTAATTATTTTATAGTATTATGGATGTCGTTCTGCTTTTGACATATGAGAGCATTGTGAGCTCAACTACTACCCGTTCCATAAAAGACTTCCTTCTCTTGAAGGATGTACTCGTACTGGGCAATTATTTCAATTCATTCGCACACGGCTGACAGCAACCTCCCTGTGATATACTCGTACGTAAATTTAACCTCAGACCATGACAGACACCTTACTTTGTTTTTGGTGCTTTGGAATTGCACCAGTGGAAACTCTTTAGTACATATCGCTGTCAAATCAGACCAACATAGTGTATGTTCACTAACAAAAATATAGAAAATTTGGCTCCCATTTCAAACTAAGTTTCCTTAAAGTTTCTGTTATTTTCAGATATCTGTCTCTGCTTTCGATATTACTTGGTGTAAACAATGGCTTGCGTCTTGTATGTTTTACCATTATTGTCTACATCACGAAATAACCGCTAATGGTTTTTGTAAATTTTTGGATCCCTTCGGTTACGTTTGCTACAATCTGGCGGGGATGAACTAACCTTTTCACAGCACGAAGTATCAGTTCTGACTACTTTGAAAGGCCAGGATGGGCACATATTGTCGTTTTCTCTTTGTTCTCGAACTTTACAATTGCTCAATTTACAGCTGGGATGATGTTCATTATCAATGCCTTTGGTATTTGACGTTGTTTCTTTTGATTCCTTATAACATCCGAATGGTTATTTAAACGCTCTCTTTCAAACGCAGTTGTTGTAGACAAAATTGTCTTCTTCGCATCAGTAACAAGACGTACTCAATACAGGCTGATGCCAAGAATTAAAAAATTAACCAACCCGATTATCCAAGCTATCCATGAGTCCTGCCGTTTATCCTCTAAGCCAGTGGTTCCCAACCTTTTCACCACAAAGGACCCCTTTTATTTTTATTTTTTTCCCACGGACCCAATGTTTTTGAAAGATTCCGTCTACCAAACAAACTGTTTTTATTAACTAATAATTAACTCGTTTTCCCATTTTTCACTATCAAATAAAGGACATATAAGAGAGTATGCAATTAAAATAAAGCGTATTAAAAAAGTATTAATATAATTCCAGCCAAGAGTAAGGAAACGAAATTTTAGCCTAAGCGCCCTTATCGTGGGTAAATGTACGATTTCCATTGGAGCCTCTCGAAATATTGAAAGCTCACGGACCCCCAGTACTACCTTCGCGGACCCCTAGGGGTCCAGGGACCCCAGGTTGGGAACCACTGCTCTAAGCTATGGAATTCTTGGTACGAAAACAGTATTATTTCTAATCAACTGTATATATTTCTATCCTTAGTAGGTAAACTGTCGTTGTATTAATAATATTTGTCATATGAACTATAGTGTGCCAATAAAACTTTTCATTTTCATTTATTCAATGTACTAAATTTATTAAATGTTTGTGAAGCAAAAATGATAGAAAATGTTTCGAAGAGAAATAAATATAAAATTTTTAAATGATCTCCATCGTGTAACACATCCATGTATCAGTATTAATGGATATATAATGGGAGAGCTTAATGTTTAATACATATATATTATAATTCTGAAATTTTTCTTGAATTATGTAATAAGTGTGAGTTTGGGATAAACTAGGTACGCATAACAAAACTGTTACATATGTTACAAATGTTACATACCAGTGCAACTAAAGTGCCAGGCATTTGTTCAATAAGTGATAAATTAAATAATATATATATATATATATATATATATATATATATATATATATATATATAATATGTGTGTGTGTGTGTGTGTGTGGTGTGTGTTTGTATAGATAAATTTAATTCAGTCTTAAGTGACTAGACATTATTAACTTTAAAGTTTATCTGCGGGAAATGAACCATAATAATAAAGGAAATAAAATCTATACATAATTATTTAAAAAAATAACTATTTTCAATAATTTAATTGTCATAAATTTCAAAGCAGTGAAATTAAAAGTGAAAAAAAAGTTTCATGTATTTAATGGATGACATTTGCTTTCGTTTGTGTTACGTAATTATAATTTACTTTGGACATCGGAAGATGGAAGCTGGAGAAACACCCCAAATAGTTACTCTAGTTTTGTTCATCATTCAACCGTTGTTAATTGTGCCAACCCGCATGAACCCTCAATGAACCTTCACGCTATCAGTTATTGCGTGTATTACAACAGCTGTATTTCGCACTTATTAAATCAACTTTACTATAGCTTAACCTCAATTATTTTTTATTTTTTAGTCCCCTTTCGAAAATTACATACATGTACAGATTCAGTAAAAAAAAAAAAGATGTTTCCGTGGACAAGTTTTTCTGATTGAATGGTGCAATAATCTAATTTCTATTGACAGGAAGTACTGTAGAAGGCTGTTTATATAATATTTCCTTAATTACTTTCATTGTTTTTCTCTCAATTCGTAACACATCCTGAAGTAATTGGACTTCCATGTGTGCGCATCAGTGCCGGCCTTAGGGGTGTGCGAACCGTGCGGTCGCACAGGGCCCGCAACTTAGGGAAGCCCGAAAATTTCACAGAAATTTACTATCGACGTCAGAGTGCCAAAATTGGTGTAAATTAATGTAATTTATTTGAGTAATATATATTTGTGTATTAGCTTGATTTTTCTTTTCTTCTCAGTCATTTAAAACAGTAGATAGATTTTAATGAAAAGATTTTTGTTACTTATATATACACCTGCAATTGGTTTATGTTTATTTTTATTAAATCTAGTTAATTCTTTTATGTTTTAGTATTCTTTTATTACAATTGCCAAATATTCATTTTTAGTTGATTAAGTTATTTTCTTTTTTGTATATTTACAAACTTTATTTTGTGTATTTACTTTTGTTGAATATCCTAATTAAATTGAATTATCCTATTCCTAATTAAATATCCTAAGGCCGGCGCTGGTTGAAACCTCTTATGATAGTTTAAATATTTGATAATAATAAAGTAATAAGTAGTAATAATAGTAAAGGCTGTTGGTCTGTTGGTATTCTGTTACAGGTGCACTTGTATAGTTAAATTTTACTTCTTGTACTTGTTAACAATCTACTAAAATAAAATGATAAGCAATGAAAAACAATTTGACTCGTGTCATGGGGGGCCCGTACAGTATACTCCGCACAGGGCCCGAAATATCCTAAGGCCGGCGCTGGTGCGCATATATTTACTAGAGTCGATCCAGTCGATCGCTGTTGAAGATAATGCTTCCATGTATCACCTGAGCCCTTAAAACAGTTATTTTTTTAGTTAACCCGAGAGTAATATCGCGGAGTGAAAAATTACAGGAGCGAAGCTAGATTTTTGGTTTGAAATGTCGGTTTTTGACGAATGTTCCTCTCTCTCTCTCTCTTTCTCAATCATCTTTCTATATATATATATATATATGTATAGAAACGACGTAAGTATAGAGGAGTGTTCTGCACACGAGGAAGAGAAAATAACGAACAAATGAAAAATGAGGTGACCGCCCGGGAATCGAACCCAGGATCTTCCGATTGCCGGTCAGATATGCTACCACTACACCACGGGCCTCGATCAGTGAGAAGTCGTAATTCTCCTACATAGGGCAGAAACCAATGCCTCGAGAGGGCACCCTCGCAAATCGTGAATATGTACATTTAACTGCAATGACCACGCAGTATATTAATGTATAGAAACGACGTAAGTATAAAGGAGTGTTCTGCACACGAGGAAGAGAAAATAACGAACAAATGAAAAATGAGGTGACCGCCCGGGAATCGAATCCAGGATCTTCCGATTGCCGGTCAGATATGCTACCACTACTCCACGGGCCTCGATCAGTGAGAAGTCGTAATTCTCCTACATAGGGCAGAAACCAATGCCTTGAGAGGGCACCCTCGCAAATCGTGAATATGTACATTTAACTGCAATGACCACGCAGTATATTAATGTATAGAAACGACGTAAGTATAGAGGAGTTTCTATACATTAATATACTGCGTGGTCACTGCAGTTAAATGTATATATATATGTATATATATATATATATCAGGGGTGATATTGATACTAAAAAATCTGAAAACAGCAAAATCCTAATTTTAGAGGAGTGGAAAAACCCTGAAATTAATTTCAAATGTACTGAACGTTTACGAACTTTTGAAACCTCATTTTTGTCGTTATGGTGGGAAAGCAACAGACGTGGAGTCTCTTCTCTTTTATTTTCTTTTTGTACGATTATATATCTACCAACAACAATTAAATCGAAACATTTAATGAAACTTATTGGGGGAAGTGACGCTTAAGAGGTTTTCGATCATAATCACAAAGGATATATATATATATATATATATATATATATATATATATATATATATATATATATAAAACCGCAGAAAAGATTTAGAGAACTTAAAAACCGCAAGAAAATAAAAAATAAAATAAAAATAATATTTTCGTGTGGGTTTATAACACACACACACACACACACACACATATTATAATATATATATATATATATAATGTAAACCCACAAGGAAAAAGAAAATGATTCCAAGGCTTTTCGTGTATTCAGAAGTACACCTCGTCAGGGAATATATATATATATATATATATATATATATATATATGGAGAAGGAAACCACTCTTCAGGAAGACGTAAATTTTTATTTCTTAACACCAATACAGTTTCGGCTCCTCGCGAGCCCTTCTCGCGATGAGTCGAAACTGTATTGGCGTTAAGAAATAAAAATTTACGTCTTACTGGAGAGTGGTTTCCTTCTTCATACTTCGTCGCGACAGTGCGTTATTTTACATAATATATATATATATATATATATATATATATATATATATATATATATATATATACAGAGAGAGAGAGAGAGAGAGAGAGAGTATGAAGTAAAAATGTTGGCACAGAAATGAATACGAAGGATAACTTTTAATTTTATTTAAGAAATCTACAAGAAATATAGTAATGAAATTAATTAATTTTGAATAAATACATTATTTACATGAGGAATAGTCACAAAAATTCTGTAGTTTACCTTCAAATACATTCGCAAATACAATGAAGAAAAAGTTGCAGAAAATGGGCGGTAAAACACTTATAATAATAATAATAATAATAATAATAATAATAATAATAATAATAATAATTACTTATATGATACTGTATATAATGTTCTGAAACACACATTACATATATATATATATATATATATATGACGAACTGGGTGAGTGGGTAGTTTTGATGCGAAGGACTGAGTTGTTGTGCTAGGGGACTTGAATGCGAGAGTGGGGTGCATGGGGTGCCTGGGCGAATGGAAGTGGGGAAAGGTTAGTTGAGTTGTGTGCTGAAAGAGAATTGATGATTGAGAATGTATGGTTTCGTAAAAGAGATGTACATAAGTACACGTGGGTGAGTGGTGTCCGAGGTGATAGGGCACTAATGGATTATGTGTTTCTGACGAGATCTGCTAGGGGGAGGTTGCTAAATGTGAGTGTGTTGACAGGAGTGGCAGGTGGGTGGAATGTCTGATCACTTGGTGGAGACGAAAGTGAAGGCTTGTGGTGGGTGGGGAGTAAGAGGGGGTAGGGTGCCTGTGAGAAAGGTAGGGAAAGTGAGTGAACTGAGGAAAAGGGATTGTGAGCGGATGTATCAGGAGAGACTGAATGAGGAATGGTGCAGGGTGGAAGAGAGTGAAACAAGGCGTGTGGAAGCGGAGTGGCAGATATTTAGTGAAGTGGTGCTGAAGTGTGCGACGGAAGTGTGTGGGGTACGGAAGATTTGGGGTTGGATATATACGACGACGTAGTGAATGGTGGAATGTGGAGGCTGAAATGTTGGTAAAGCAAAAGAAGGAAGTATATGCTTGAGAAGAGTATAAGAGGAAGAGACAATAAGTAAAGAGAAAAGTGCAAGAGCTGAAAGAGAGAGTAAATGAGAGATGGAGTATGAGAGTGTCAGAAAATTTCAGGGAATAAGATGTTTTGGAGAGAAGTGAATAGTGTGAGGAAAATGAGAGGGCAGATGAGCATGACTGTGAAAAGAGTCGATGGGGAAGTGATGACAGAGAGAGAATATACAAAAACACGGTAGAGCGAGTATTTTGAGGGACTACTGAATGTGTCGAAAGATAGGGAAGCAAATGTGGTATGTTTGGGCAGAGAGGGGGTTCGGAGTAGGAGAGTTGTGGCAAATGGGTTGGTCCGTAGGGAGGAGGTGGTGGAGGCCCTAGGCAGGATGAAAGGTTGAAAAGCGGTAGGAGTGGATGGGATCGCTGTGGAGCTCCTGAAATAAGGCGGTGAATATAGTGTTGATTTATGAAAATAAAAACCCACTCTAATAGACAGAGTTTATTTCTTCCATGTTTCTAAGAGCACTCAGGATTTGTAGCCCACATTTGCTGGATCCGGAAAATTCAAAGATTTGGAACATTTTTAAGGATTTAAAATATCCTGAGTGGTTTATCAGAAAGGCGTATTTTAAAGCCAGAAAATCTTTTTATGCCCCTCGGGAACCTTCAGTTAACCAAAAACAATATGTGAGTCTGCCTTACATTGCCGGCTTAGAAAGAGTAAAACCGTTGACGAAAGATTTTAAGTTTGCTTTGGCGTTCAAATATTCGTCTACAGTGAAAAGTAAATTGGTTAGGAATAACGTTGCAAAAGAGGAACAAGCCTGTGTCTACAGCATTCCCTGTAAAAGTTGTGATTTAGTATACGTGGGAGAAACTGGAAGAAATATTGAAACTCGTATCAAAGAACACAAATATGCCTTCAAAGTTGTAATACTAATAATGCCATTTTTTATCACGCTAGCCAAAATAATCATGCTATAGATTGGGAATCAAGTAAGGTACTTTATAAATGTAATAATTATGTCAAAAGAAAAATAATAGAATCTGTGTGTATAGAAAAAGTAGATAATTTTAATTTGTGCGAAGGTACTTATAAGTTAGACCCTTTAATGAGATTCTTGGTCAATAAATCCCTTACGGAGTCGTGGGAACGTGTTCGAACCTAAGTGTGAATTTCTTAAATGTCTCTGGATTGGAATGTTTCCTTACTCGCTTTAGTAAATGTAATAATGGAAGTAATTAATGTGGAAATAAATATAAATGCAACAGATGTAATAATAAAGGTAATATTATAAATTTAATGATTAGGGTAAAGGTAATAATAATAAATGTAAAAAAATGTAAATGTAATAATAAATGCAGTAATTATGTCAAAATATTAGAATCTGTATGTATAGAACAAGAAGATAGTTTTAATTTGTGGGAATGTAGTTATAAGCTGACCCTGTAATAAAATGCCCTTCGGGTTTCGGGAGAACGATATCTAACCTAGGTGCGAATTTCTCAATGGTCTCTGGATTATTTCCTAATCGGCTTTTTCATTCGTTTTTCGGTTTATAATTTCTGTATAATAAACAACAATGTAATAACAATGTAATAATAAATTTATAATTTCTGTAATTAATAATTATGCAATATTAAATGTAATAAATTTAATTATAAATGTAATAATTATGTAAAAAAATAATAGAATCTGTATGTTTAGAACAGGAAGATAGTTTTTAAAATTTGTGCGAATGTACTTAATGAAAATGCCCCTCCTGTCTCGAGAGAATGGAATCTAACCTAGGTGCGAATTTCTTAACGGTCGATCCCTGAACTGTTTTTCCCTCTTGTTTTGGTTCATTTGTGTTTCTGTATCCACCCGAGGAGGATGCCAGTGGGCGTCGAAACTGTCGTGGAAATAAACTCTGTCTATTAGAGTGGGTTTTTATTTTCATATTTTGACCTTCACGTAGAAAAAAGTGAAGTTTTTTGCATTTATAGTGTTGATTGGTTAGTTTGTCTGTTTAATGTGTGTGTGGACAGATGCGAACTGCCTCAGGACTGGCGGAGTGCATGTATCGCCCCCCTGTATGAAGACAGGGGGGGACAAAAATGTATGTTCGAATTATAGGGGAATTAATCCCTTGAGTGTGCCAGGTAAGGTGTATGGGAGAGTGGTGGTTGAAAGGGTGGTGGCTTGCACGGAGCAACAGATTGGGGAAGAGCAAGTGGGTTTTAGAAGAGATGGAGGGTGTGTGGACCAGGTATTTGGGTTGAAGATGCTGTGTGAGAAATACTTGAAGAAAGAAATGGATTTGTATGTGGCGTTCATGGATCTTGAAAAAGTGTACGATAGGGTTGAAAGAAAGGTGTTGTGGTAAGTGCTGCAGCTGTATGGAGTGCATGGGTCGTTGTTGAATGTAGTGAAAAGTTTTTACCGAGAGAGTAGGACATATGTGCGTGTGAGAAGAGAGGAAGGTGAGTGGTTTCCAGTGAAAGTGGGTCTACGGCAGGGATGTGTGATGTCTCCATGGTTGTTTAATATGTTTATAGACAGGGTGGTGAAAGAGGTGACTGCAAGGGTCATGGGAAGGGGAGCGCGGGTGAAGCATGATGCGGGGGAGAGGTTTAAGGGAAGTGAATCAGTTGTTGTATGCGGATGATACGGCTCTGGTGGCGGACTCAAGAGAAAAGATACAGAGACTGGTAACTGAGTTCGGGAAGGTGTGTGAAAGAAGGAAGCTAAGAGTAAATGTGAATAAGAGTAGGTTATGTGGTGCTGTAAAAGGGAAGTTTGTGATGGACTGAGTATAAGTTTGTATGGTGAGGAAATGGAAGAAGTGGCATGTTTCAGGTACTTGGGGGTGGATGTGGCAAGGAATGGGACTATGGAGGCAGAGGTAGGCCACAGGGTGGAAGAAGGGACAAAGGTACTGGGTGTCCTAAGAAGTGTGTGGAAGAAGAGATCAGTGTCTACGGGTACGAAGATGGGTATGTATGAAGGTATAGTAGTGCCAACAGTGTTGTATGGATGTGAGGCATGGTTGGCGAATGCGAAGGAAAGGAAAAGGGGGGGGATGTACTGGAAATGAAATGCTTGAGGACGATCTGTGGGGTGAGGCGGACTGATCATGTGAGAAACACTGTTATCCGTGAGAGGTGTGGGAGTCGAAGGAATCTTGTGGAGAGAGCAGATGAGGCGGGGGTGTTAAAATGGTTTGGGCATATGGACAGGATGAGTGAGGAGAGGATGCTAAAGAGGATTTACGTGTCGAGGGCGGAGGGGGAAAGGGGGAGGGGTAGACCATGGAGGAGATGGAAAGATAGGGTGATGAAGGCTTTGGGTCAGCGGGGCCTGGACGTCTGGGAGGGTGAAAGATGCACGCTAGATAGAAAAAAGTGGAGCGATGTGGTATATGGGGGGCGAGGGGCTGGCACTGTGCCGACTCAAGGTGTATGAAGCGGTCTGGGTAAACCGTGAAGTAGTCTGCGGGGCTGGGCTGTGGATAATGTTGCCCTGAGGCAGGTGCATTATCGTCATGTCAGCTGATGAAGTGAATGTGAGCGATTGAGGATTGTTCCTGACGCAACCTCACTGCGGTGGGAGAAGGCGTTTGGGTATAAAAAAAATATACATATATAATATAATAATAATAATTAAACGTTTATTATAATGGTTAACATGAAACAAGTTGGTTAAATCATATCTAAACTTAAAGATTACATTTTATAATATAAAGATGATAATAATTAGTGAGGCGGGCCAGAAACTGGTACAGAGCTCAGGCCAACTATTGCGGCCCAGTGTTCTAACTCCTGTTATTATTATTATTATTATTATTATTATTATCATCAGGTTTCGAACCCTCGACCTCGGTGTCTTGACTTCGCTTTTGGGAAACGGAGCTACCAACAGATCTACGGACGATGGCGTATGAAGACGATGATAAAAAATTATGTAAAATGTGCGAATGGTGAATAAAAGATAATAAATGATGATTAACTATAATTATAATGATGACATTTTGTGTGAAATTAACGAAAAAGTGTTCAATTGAAAGACGAAAAGTGATTATTTAAAAAATAATAAAAACTTAATAAAACAGTAACTTTTCCGGTATTGTCAAAGCTGTCATCAGATATATAAATGGTTGAAATCTGCAGATATGTGAAATGATTCAAGTTTTCGGCGGACAAGGCTCTGGTGTCTATTCTAAACGATTTTTGCTTTCAATGTAGGTATAAATTAAGAAGTAAAGAACATCTTCACTTTTATTATTTAAGCTGGTTTAATGAGAGGTTTTGCTATAGTTTAAACACGCGAGTTTAAGTATTGGGCTATTTTCGAAGAATGCTCGTATAAAAAGTTATGGCTGTCATTACCCCTTGCTTTGTGGGTAATATATAAGTGAAGTGAAGGTAGTGAGGTCTGGGGTTCAATTTCCGATGGTGCTGCCCGGAAATTAGCGCACTGGCCCGCTTTCGTTTGGCCTGAACGCTTTTTTTTAAGTCTTCATACAATACACTGGAAGTAAAGTGGCGCGGAATGTACAGTCATTTACAAAAGTCGGGATACACTGGGTCAAGCTTACCTTTCACTTTACTGTATTCCGATTTTTATAACTGACGGTACTCCACTTACGCGTTTCATTCGGTTTTACGACAAAGGAATTTGTAGAGAAGTCACCTTAATCATTTTAATCATCCCCCATCATGGAATGGTGCCAACTTCGAAAAATACTAACTTTACATCGAGCATGTAATGCAAAATGGAAATTGCGTCCTCAAAATTTCTTATATTTAAAAGATCGAGAAATATTTATATAAAAACTTAACCTACCATAATACCCCAAATTAATGCAGTCACCTTTTAAGTACAAAACAGTTTCTATCCAATCCGTAAATTCAAATGGTTTATAAACTTGAATTCAGAGTAAAACAAAAGTACGAAATACAAAATCCATGAAAAAATGCTTAGTTTATTTGTATATGTTTAGTCTTCGTCCCAGCTATTATACAATAACATAAAGCAAGAAAACCAAACTCTATTCATTTATTTCATCGATAATAAGTCCAGGACACCCTGAGATGTTGCTTAAAATTCTTTATATGAAAAGACATTTTTCTGCAATAGCGAGCAAAGTTTGTTTATAACTTGATCCTTTGTGTCGAGTGATCCTTCATTGTATTTTTAGTAACGATAACAATCACAAAGAGATATTTAATAAAGCTGCTCTGTAGTGCTACATAATTACTTTCTACTTTAGTTTTATTGAACTTAATATACTTAGTATATAGTTCATAACAGAGCCATAATTAATTTAATAAACTCGGCAATTAAAGTAAAAAAACTAAAGTTAAAATAAATGGGAGAGATCTTTCGCTGGTTCATTACTCAAAGCATTTCATCCTGTCTCGACTACATAAAATAAAACACACATACATTATTCTTCAAACACTGAGTGGTAACACAATCACTGATGCATATCCATAGGTCCACAAGTACATCCTATCTCATTCTTTTCAAAACGTTCATCTTTGCAACAAACCTTCGTTACATTGTCTGCGCACAAGTAAGCTGATGGCTCCAACCGATCCGTAAAAACGCTGTCCAAACAAAACTTCCTCATCGAATAACATTGGTTAGAACCTCTCAAACAGACGTTGTTGCATTCATCTATGTAAGCATCGTTAATGAAGTTAATTTTTACTGGAAACGCTGTCGCGCATTCGAGTTCATACTGGTACTGCAGAAAGATTTCATTCTTGAAGTAAAAGAAAGTGGACAATAGCTCCTCGGATATGTCATTCTGAGGGTATGCAACGCACTCGAAAGTTTTGGCATCGAAATAATGATTCTTAGGGCAACATTTGGGTATAATATTTGTTTCAGGGAGGCAGAAAGCAATGGCCAACGATACGTTTTGGTTGTTCAATCCAACATTTTCGAGGCAGTAATTTCTAAGGTCGTACGTAACGCCGAAGAAGTTCTCGAACACTAAACCATTCGGAAGGAGGGTGTGAGTCTTATCATTAACAATTTCATTCGTTTCGAAACATTCCTCGGTTTCTGGACAGTTTAGCAGCCTTCCGGTTACAATCACCATACTCTTGAGGTCGGTACCTTTGATTAAGCGGTTTTGAACTAACGTCTCGAATGATCTTAGATCGCCTTCTTTCACGCACTGTTGAATTTGCAGGTTGTAGTATTCATCGGAAGCGCAACATTTCCTTATAATATATTTGGGTACTCCTATGGTCAATATCACTCCTCGAACAGTAACGGTCGCTATGTGCACAAGGACACAAAATGACCAAATCAGTTTGATTGAAGAAAACTCCATCATGAAATTATGGTTTTGGTCTGAAAAGAGAGAGAAAAAAAGGTTTACATTCTGTTCTTTCACCTAAACTCAGTATTTCAAGAACCGTAATATATATATATATATATATATATATATATATATATATATATATATATATATATAATTATGTAAGCCCTATTTCAGTGACAGTACACACACACACACACACACACACACACACACACACACACACACACAGAAAATGATTTATAATGCAATGTATGTTTATCGCAGGACGTTCACAAATTTTTACATATTCTATTATGCCAATTTTATTTCACACTTAATTCCAATTTTGATTTCTTTCTTAAAATTTGTGTTGACCTTCACAACACTATTGACGAATGTCGTAAGCCTCCGTTTCCTATTCAAAATCAAAACAATTTATTAGCAGCACGACCATATCAAAACACGGATACAGTATTCATATCCCACAATATGGTACACGTGTCGAAGGGGGAGTTATGAAACGTTATCTGAAATAATCAGGAGGTTTTTTTCTGCGCAGTTTAAGTTAGTGTTGGGTGCCGCGCAAAAGTCCTTAAAAAACTGCATCGTTTAAGTCCTAAACAATACTCTTAAGTTTCTGTTTTAGTCCGAGATTAGTTTGATAAGTGTGAAGTAAATGCCCAAATTTTAGGTATATGGCTTAAGGCGAATTAAGGAAGCCAAATTCAAGATAAATGCATTCTCAGAAGTATTCTGTCGCCAATCTGACCGCATTGTATGTATTTAGAGAATCTACCATAAGGTTTTACTGTTTTACTATTTTATTATTAATATTATTATTGCTAAAATAGTTTAATAAGCTTAATATTTGCAAAAGCGAACAGCATTCCGCAAAAGAGAGTAGTTGCGAAACTAATCAATTGCACACACAACAATACCAGGGAAGTAATATAAGAAAAAGTGGAGAGTATCGATAGGAACATACAAGCCCTAATTAAAGGGCCATACAGAGAGGGAAGAGGAAAATGCGGTAGAAGTAATAAAGGAAAGCCCAAAATACTTCTACAGTATAACTATGCGAAAAGGAAACCAAGAACGCGCACCACTACTGGGCTATAAACTTATAAAGGAAAGGAAATAATGAACTAACCGACGATTTTAAAGAACTATCCGAAACATTAAGAGCCCAATACGAATCTGATTTCAGTATCCAAACAGTGACAAAGTGGTACCTGACAGAGATTCATTCTTTGAAGAGAAATTGCAGGGAAAGTGTATGACAGATTTTGATTTTACCACGGAAGATCTAGGGAAAGCTATAGGACAAACGAAACAACATTCACCTGCAGGTCCGGACAAATGGAACGCCTTATCGATTAAAAACTGAAAATGAAATAGCTATACCCCTATACTGGATATGGAGAAGATCCCTGGACACGGGAGAAATACCGAGCATCCTGAAAAGATCGAACATTGTCCATATATATAAAAGGGATAGATCTCAAGCAAAGAACAATAGACCAGTGTCACTGATGTCCCATTTTACCAAATATTTGAGAGAGAAAATCTATGGCTTCTTGGAGTCACTGGGAAGATTCAGTGAAAACCAGCTTGAATTACGATCAGAAAGATCATGTTTATATAACCAACAGGGCCGCCGAGAGCTGCCACGGGCCCCGGGCCCCCCCCCCCTGTTTCCTCAGTATTTTATTATGAATATTTTTTGTGTACATAACAAGCAAACTGATTATATGTCCAAGTCACTATTTAAAACATACAGTATGAATAATAGGCGAGCGGCCAACTCTGATAACAGGCCATATTTTTTGAGTTTAATAACCCCTTCGTACAGAAATGTACAACATATCCTAAAATGATCTGCACCATCTGGACCTATAAGTTTGGCATGTTGTCCTCCATCCTGAGTGTGCTAAGATAGTAAAATCAGCCATTAACTTCAGCTATGTACAGGTACTCGTGTATTCATGTTTTCAATTCACGCATCACAACTGAAATCCTTGAAGACACAATGAACAGTGAAGACAAAGTTTATTTCCCATGAAGTTGTACATTTTCTGAAAGCTCTAGTGCTACACTATATCAATTTATCAATAAAAACATTCTTTTACATGATATATTTTATTTTTTTACGTTATTGTTAGATCCAAAAAATATCACCTAAAATGCAGGTGTTTCACAAAACTGATTAATGTGAGTTACACAAAACTAATTTCGAGTACAATAATTCAGGTATTTTGATACTCCAAGCATTAATACACTATGTTGAACAAAATGAAAGCCATATTAAAATGTTGAAACACCATACAAAGTATTGTGTCTACATGAGTTAATAATGGAGACTTCTGTTCGCATGCCAGCAGAAAGGTTTATCGTTCAGTTATGAAAAACAGGCAAATGTTGGCATGATTACAATACATATATAATAATGTTGCACTTCAAAATAAAGTTTGAATTGTTAACTGTGTGAAAGGACCGATATTGAGATTTGAAGAACGTCAATTTTGTAAAACAAAAATTAAGTTACTATACGTATATCGATGTACTGTACATAACACAAAATCAACTCAATCAACTAAAATCAATTAAACCAACTAAATTTTAACAATTCTTATCTTTATGAAGCAAACTACTAAATAGCTTTAAAGTAGAAATCATTACTTAAAATTGGAATCTTTCCACTAAAAGTCTCAACTTGTTTTTCAATTACAAAACTGCATGTAAGTCTGTGCATACTGTATTCGGCGACTCCCGCAATATCAATTCAATGCGTTATTTGCAGTCTACCCCATACTGGGGAATAACTCACGTTGTAACAGCATATATGAAACACACTAATAAATTAAATTATTAATGCACAATGCTATAATATGGTTATTCATCTAGCTCATCCAGCGGTGGTTTGTGATGGGTTTGTTCATTCATGCAGTCCTCAGTAGCCTTGCAGACGCATTCCTCTGTGCATGCCATATCATTCGTTGCACAACTGCAGTTCTTACTGCAATATCTGCGTCCACGGCATGAGCACAGAAGCTCATCTAATACTTCTGCAGTTGTTGGTCCATCAACTAACTTCAACTCTAATTCATCACCCTCTCTTTGCCACCCATTTCCATCTGGTGAAGACATTCTGGTTTAGCAACGTGAGCCAACATCCAAATGCGGGTCTGAAATGATGCTCTCTTAAAGTGTTGAAGAAAGCTATGTTCTGATGGGGGTAGTTTGTGTAATGGTACATTCTTGTCAGCAAGGCGGATTCTCTTGACTTCTGATCATTGTTGTGTTGACAGTTGATGGATCGGCAGGTTTTGCATCTATAACTGGAGCATAAGTGGCAACTGTGCGAGTGAGTTTCATTTTTGTCATCGATGCAGTGTATCTAGTCCAGAAGGGAACTTTTCCAGTTGTACTGTAGTCAATACGTGGAGGAACAGAAAGGTTACCACGCGGAATCGCTCTCAGAAACATCCCAGCAAGATTCGCTACCTGCATGTCTGATCCAGCAATATGTAGTGATTTCACCTTGATCTTCGCATCATCACGGCGAGGTGGCTCTGGTCGTTTCCTGGGCTTTTCATAATGCAGTACATTCTTCAATGCCTTAGCATCATTACAGTCGAGAGACAGTGACTTTTCTTGGCCAATTTTCACACTGTCGACCAGGCCAGTCCCAACTGTATCAATAGCCTGTTCCTGAAATACAACACGGGCCATGGAATGAAATGTTCCCTTTCCATCAGTGGTTGCACAGTTGATATCAATATTGCCGTCACCTTCTTGAATCAGCTTTTCTCCATGTTGTCATGAAACTAAGCCATGTGGTATGTATATACAATCTTGCATTCTTTTAAGCTCATCTTTTCCTAGGGCAGTTAAAAAACGTCGAAGATGATCATAGCTTATGGTGAAACCATGGACATGGAGAGTCCTAGATGAAGGGGGGTTATAATATTGCTGTCACTGCTATGAATAACATTTTCTGCAAGAGCTAAGACTATACGTTGTAATTTTTCTGCTGGCTGGTAATTTGAATCACACGATTCAAATGCCTCTTTGCTCAGCAACCAGAGAAACGCCTTCTGTAAAAGTGCTGGAACAAATTCTTCAGATGTTTTCAGGCCGATTTCAGCAGCTGTGTAGTACTCAGTTGGCTTTTCAACTTGTGCTATTTCTTATCTAAGCATACCAATGGCAGAATGACTTAATCTTTCTGTATTCACTGGAACATTTGATTGTTCTTCAGCAGAACCAAGTGTCATCTCATTAGAGTTGAAATCTTCCTTCAGTTGAGCAAAGGCTCTGACAGCATCTCCTAAGCCGACACTGCTACTGACAACAATGCTTCACTTGGACTCCCCTCGCTGGGCATGAATAACAATATTATCACCATAATGCTTCATGAGACGGCGCTGAAGTTTTTCTGCACGGTATGCTTGGGTATCAGTGTGGTCAGGTAACAGTTGTTGGAATTTGTCTAGCAGGGTTTTCAACTTACAAGCTTTTCCTTGTTGTAGATTGACATCTATTTCTCCTACTAGTGCCATAAATGCCTTCTCGTATATGTTCTCTCCTTCTTCCATTTTCCTTGAAGCACTGATGTTATGCTTGCTTGTATAGCTTGCCATGCAGGATTTGTGGCAAACAGCATCAGCTGCAATGAGGTATTCTCTTTCAATTTTGGCAAGCATAGAAATGTCCTTCCGAGCTTGTGCTGCTTGACAGAGATTACTGTGACACGTAATTGTTTGTACCTTATGTATGCTGTCCCTCTTTCGCGCGTTGCATATTAAACACATTGAAAAATCTGTAAGCTGTAAACTCAGATTCAAGTCTTTGTAAAATGTCATCCTGCCGTAACAATGATGTTGACAATAATGTTTCAATACCCACTTTTATGGGTACAACCAGTTTTCCTCTGCGACTCTGCTGACATATAACGCATTTCTCCCAATTTGTTGACAGCCTCTGTTTCTTCGCCTGTAAAATTTTAATGGACTTGAGTCAGGTTCTGCCATGCTTGATATAGATGATCGTCTGAAATAAAAATAATAATTAAATTGTGGTTTTCAACAATACCACACATTTGCACAATATTTGTCACAGCACACATTTGTCTTATTCTAATATTGTGATAATAAAAGGAGGAAGTAAATTTAAAACTAGGTCTAACCTATAAAAATACATGATTGTATTACATTTTACTCTGATGTGATAATTCAATTGTGTATCTAGATATTAAACACTTATAATAAACAGTATAGGTTGATTAGTTAACAGTATTTCAGTTCGAAACTAACACAAATTATCATCTGGATAAAGTTTCAAGTATTTTCTAGGTGTTTGTTTATATGACGTTTCCATGGCAACCGTGCATCAAAAACTGAGGACAACACTTAAAAATGTGTTCACTGAACACTAGGGACTAATAAAAACATATTACAACTTTCTGTACAAGGGGGGGATTAAAATTGTTTAACTCGGGGTCTGGCCGCTCGCCTAAAAACAACTCGGAAGAAAAAGACCATTTTATTTTTCGAATCAATTATATTAATTCTATCACCATACAATTCACAAATGTAGTATCAGTCCATGCAGGCAAGACAATTGTTTACTGCAAGATTTTCATAATTAGAAGTGTACTTTCTTTGCCTTCTCTCTAGCAAAGTGGTAAATGATTCTGATAAAATTTAAAGTACGGGCTAACTGGCTTTCAATTACAATGGTTCCCAGATGTGTCAATCGGTCTTGGGCATTGGTGGACCGCAGATAATATTTTACCTGTTTCAGTTTGACTATGATAATCTCTATAAAATGTATGTTCATTAATTATATTTCCTCTTTGTTATTTAATCAATTGCTTTATTAATATTTTTAGATTTTATCCCCCTCTTTCCAGGCCCCCTTGAGGTCTGGGCCCAAGGGATTTATCCCGGCTTCCCCCCCTCTCGGCGGCCCTGATAGCTAATAGAGCACTATAGCAATATTATAGATGCATTTGAAAGCAATGAAAACTAAAATGTCTATACACGGATTTTGCTGGAGCGTTCGACAGATGTGATCATGGTACAATTGGTACAATAGCACATAAAATGAAACATACGAGAATAACAGGCAAAGTGGAAAAATGGATCTACAGTTTCCTCAGAGAACGTCTGCAGGTCGTAAAAATCCAAGGTATATCATCATCATAATCGGAAGTATGCAGCTCAGTACCACAAGGAACATTATTGGCCCCACTCCTATTCATTATCTTGCTAACAGACATAGACAATGAAGTAACCAACAACAGTATAGTAACAACCTTTGCAGACGACACAAAAAATCAACAGAAAAATCAGTAATGCAGAAGAGATGGAGGCCCTGCAGAAGGACATGAGGAGAATATACAAATGGTTAGGAGTCAACAAAAATTTAACACCGAGAAATTTCAGCTCTTGAAATATAGAAAAAATGAGGAGTTAAAACAGACAGCATATTATGCTCCAGATAGACAGAAAATTCAGAGAAACAAGAAAGCAATAGATTTAGGAGTGTAGTGTAAGTATAGTGTATTGGGTTTTTTAATAAAGATAATCATGTCTAATAAGAATTTAATAAAGAAGAAAATAATGTTAAATAAGAAATTTAATTATGGTTTGCATGTAAATAAGAAATTGAGAATGTTTAGTTTGAAATTAAAAATATAAAAATACAAATTGGCAACATCTGAGATGTGCCCAAGCTGGAGGCTGGGTGAAATGCCCAATTCAGTCTTTGGACGGGGTTTGCCCCAATAAGGTGTTTTTTGTATTAGAATGTTATAGTTTATTTAAAATATTAATCATGTCTCTCTTCGCGATTAAATGTTAACGCTAATTCTGCCCTCGGATTACCCCATTCGTCTAAAGTATTTCGGCATAAATGAAAAGTCAGTAAATTGTAAATAAAAGTGTGTAATTATTCCCCGGTCCCTTTGCTTGTTATTCGAAAGTTTAATGGCGGCTCACCGGCCGCGTCTACCCGTCTTTTGCCCGTGTTTATAAAGCACAGTGAAGAGAGTGTAAAGAGAAGAAAAAGCAATGATAAAAGAAATTGAATAAAGTAAAATAAATAATGAATTGTGAATGACGGGAATCACTACAAGAGGTTATAATGACCGACGATGCAAAATTTGAGACACAAAATCAGGTAGCGATAAACAAAGCAAAAACGAGTCGCGGGACTAAGAACCTTTAAAAGAAGGGACAAGAGAGTAATGATTCCCCTGCTGAAAACACTGATCATACCAAAACTTGAATACTGCTCAGTCTTGACGTCCCCATATAAAAGGAAAGAAATTAATAAACTAGAGGAAATTCAAAGAAATTTCACAGCCGAGATTGATGACTGCAAAGAACTCAGCTACTACTGTAAGAAAGACTTCATAAATTAAATTTATATTTACTGAAAAGAAGAAGAGAGAGATATACCATAATTTACTGTACACGTGAAAAATAATGGAAAAACTGTTACCTAACCTCAAACTGAACCCACTAATCACCCAAACAACAGTGGAAAATAGGAAAAGTAGACTGTGTAGTGTTCGCAAAATAAAGACCAGACAAGGGACTCCTTCATCTCTAAAGGAAAATAGCTTGGTTGTCAGGGGGCCAAGACTATTGAACCAGTTTCCGAAGGAGATAAAAAAATTACTGGTGTCAACAAAGAATTCTTCAAAAGAAGACTAGACGCCTGGCTTAGGACTGTACCAGATGAACCGGGTGTGCCTGGATATATATATATATATATATATATATATATATATATATATAGGGCGTCTCAGAAGTTGCGTACCATACGTTTTATTCAGATTTACACACACCAAGTCCTTTCGTGTATTCAGCAATACACCTCATTAATGTATTGCTGAATGCATGAAAGCCTTTGAAATAATTTTTTCTTTTACCTTGTGGGTTTGCAGCATTCATTCATTTCACGTGTTTAAGTATGACAGTCACCCCATATATATATATATATATATATATATATATAGGGTGTCCATAAATGATTACCCTGATTAAAGCATGCTATAACTTTTAAATAAACACTCATATTCAAACACAGTTTTAATCATAAGTAGATAAACATACAAAGTTTTGATACATAGTTAATGAACTTAATAAGCTTCCACATGTGCACCCCTAGTGGCACGTAAAATGTCTAAACGGTATTCACACTCACGCCACACATTTTCCAACATTTGTGGGTTAACTGTTGCAATTGCATCCGTAATGCGTTCTCGCAATGTCCTGATATCTGGAACAACTGTTGCATAAACCAAATCTTTAACATGATCCCAGAGAAAGAAATCCAGCGGGGTAATGTCTGATGATCTTGGGGGCCATGGGATTGGCCCGTCCCTGCCAATCCATCGATTTGGAAATGTTGCGTCGAGAGTTTCACGAACAACATGCGCCCAATGAGGGGGTGCCCCAGCTTGTTGGAAGATGACAGTTGGCTGCCTGTCCTGCAGCTGGGGGATGGCGTAATTGGTGAGCATATCCAGGTACACAGTTGCGGAAACAGTGTTCTCAGCGAAGAAGAAAGGACCAATTATCCACGTTTCCAGTTTCCAAGAATTTTTTCATCCACGACTTAATTAACTTCACATCAGGTGGATTCTTTCCATACTTTGTTCTGAACCTTCGCTGAACACTGACAGGAGATTTTGTTTCTGCAAGCCACACAACACATTGTGCTTTCTCTGTCACAGACGCCATCTTAACTGAACAGCTACTACAGCGCTCCTAGCGGCGAATGCGGTAGACGAAACACACCAGCACAGAAACTCTATGCGTGTACGAGATCACCTGTAAAAAGAAAACGGATGTAAGATTCGTCATTAAAACATGAGAGCATACTGTTTTCAGGGTAAACATTTATGGACACCCTGTATATAAAATCATCGATGCATTCATAGTTTAAGTGGAAATATGAAGAGTTAAACATCTTTTACGCAGAGCACCATTCAGTCTATCCGCCCATTTCAGGGTATGAGCAGCTTGCAGCAGCATTGCCAAGAAAATAGGGTGTCAAAGTACTGATGAGGCTTTCGTACGTTGTTCATCACTACTGAAAGCAACAATGCTCTGTGCTGGTCTAATCCAAAAAATATCCATATCCGTTTTCAATTTACTGCAATTTTCGTTAGTTTTATCGCAGACACTTCCAGTTATTATCAGACCTGGCGCATGATTCTTCAGGAGCAAGATGCGCCGCAAGTTTGTATTTCCTCCCTAAGTCAGCACAAATATATCTGTGTCAGCCACAGTCACACTCGTACTACCTCAGGCTTGCGCTACACAAACAGGACCAAAAACAACAGGTATCCGCAATCGCAAACCGTCCGTATACGGGCCTGCATTTAATTTAGAATAATATTTATATACAATATATATATATATATATATATATATATATATTAGGGTGTCTCTTATTGGGTAGTCAAAAATTGAAATGTTGAATTATTTTATCTGCGCCCCCTAAAATAGTTCCATTTAGCATAAAAACTAAAACTTGAAAGTTTGACACAAATTGGCTCATATTTAGGGGTCGCCCCCGGCTAATAAAAATGGTGACCATGGCATAATAGCTCCTGACATATGATTATGCTCATTATACACATAATTCCTTCCTTCTTTTTTAGTTTGATTCGTTTTTATAAGTATAGGCCTTCTTATTTATCATTGATCCTTTTCTAACCTATCCTTGATGTTGTTATAATCCATCCTTTGGTCCTCAATCCTTCTTTATCCCAATCCTTTTTCTCCTATCCAAAATCCTTCCTGGCTCTTTTTTATATACAATCAGCAATGAAGCATTGCTACAAAAAAAAACCATTAGTTTATTATATAGAGATAAATTCAAAATGCCAGTGCTATTTACATACTTTAATTACTTTAATTAGCATTATTTCCTTATACAACATTTATTTAATATACAATGATTATACAATATGGTGTATTTTAAGGTGCGACCTCATTGATGGTTATTTTTTGAGAAGAACAGTTTTTGATGGAACTGGGTGACTCTGGCGGTGTTTTGCAACAATTTGGAGCAGGAACTGGAGCTGCTCTTCCCCCACTGTCAATTTCTTATTCAGCTCTTGAACTAAAGCTACTGCACGTTCTGCCCGGTCATTTACAACAGATAGAGCTGCAACAATAGCTCTGGCCCTTAAATATTCACAGTTGGATGTCCAAGTGCTGGGTGCCTTGTTCAGAAATCCTTCTGGCAAATTCAGCTTAGTAAAGAATTCTCTAGTATTTCTTGTAACAAGTTGGTGTAGTCCTTCACCAGAGCAGAAGGTCGATTCAGGAATCCGAGGACGCTTGGGTGGTCTATCAGTGGACTCATCTTCTAATGCCTTTACCATGCGTTTCTTTACATCTGTAGTAATTCGCTCATCAAAGAAAGCAAGACCAACTGCTTCTTCAGACAGGTACCATAAGTGGTTAGAGAGCTTTTTTTTAGTTGCATCAGAAATCTTTTTGTTAGGATAATTAATCAATGACCTCATAAGGAGCCAGTCATTAAATGGGGTTTCAATAGGGAGTGAGGATGTTGTCCAAGCCTTCATATAGATGAGAACAGAAAAAAGGGAAAGATCTCGAATTCCTCGTTCTTCAGTCTTAGTCATCTTGAACTGGTTTCGAAAAAGCCACATCTTGATAGAATAGAGCGCTTTGGACATCCAGCGAGCTCGATGCATGGCACCTGGTGCACGAAACTTGATGCCTTTATTGGGGACACCTCCAAGAAAGATGATGGACAGATCCAAAAGTTCTTGATAGTCATCCCGTAGCATAGGTGCCTGGGATCTAGCAAACTGAATTAGTTCAGTTTTAGACTGGATAATTGCTTCTTTAGTAATCGTGTCTGTCTCACCTGTTTGGAACTGGCTTTGATCAACAGAAGTCCAATTGTCACGAAAACGCTTAAAGATCAATATCTCTGGACCAGTTGATGTAGATCCCAATGTTGCTTCAAATGCAGCTCCCAACAATAAATCTAAAACATGGTGTCTACAAGGCAAGTACAAAACATCATGTCCCAATTTTGCTTCGATGAGAGCACAGGCTCCACTATATTGACCCGTGTTTGAAGCTGTTGTATCGAAACAAATTGCTTTTACTCTCTCTGTAATTCCCCATTCATTCAGGCAGTTAAAGACGGCTTCAGCTTGTGCTTCTCCAGTTGAGTTTGGGATTTTGGGGACACCAAGCAGCTGTTCAACACCAGGTCCTGACACAAGTACTGGGAGACGATCAATGTGCTTGTGCGAGGTGAGGTCCTCCATCATCTTGCCATCCCAGTGGACTGTCATAGAACATTCTCCATGGAAATGCTCCTTAAGTTCTTTAGCATGACGAGCTCGGTTCTTATTTCGAAGGCGATGGATAGAATGTTGGTTTATGTTGTAATCTGAAGCGTCCAAACCAAAGCTTTTAGCTGCCTCTGCGAGGATAAATGTTGCCTTTCTAGAGGAAATTTGTGTACGATCCAGGGCAGCAGACATCTGAATAGTCATGATGTTTTTCATGCCTCGTTTTTTCTTAGATTTTGGTAAAGCACAAGCTCCTTTGGGCTCCTCCTCCTCATTCTCACTTTCATCAGTGTTGCTGGAAGATGTGGAAGAAGCCAGTACAACTTGACTAGTAGACGCCTCCATCAAAGATTCTGACTTTCTTTTTCTCTCTGCCTCAGCTTCCAACCGTTTGACTGCATTTTTTGTGCGGTGAAGATGTACAGTGTCCACACCACCGATTGAGCCAGGACGACCTTTTTGTCTTTGCAGTTGAAGGAACTCCCAGTCCTCACGATTCTTGATCAGCTTCTCAGCGTCTCCATGGGCGATGTCAAAGAGATCTTCCAATCGCTCTACAAAATCAGCCTCCTTGGTTTTATGGCTCTGGCTTGTTCTGGAAGCATGCTTCTTTAAGCAAGTCCATTCGTTAAAGAAATTCTCTAACTTCTTCATGGCACGAGGTTCCTGCTGAGTAGGAATATTGGCCTTATCCCAGATAACTATTGTGGCTCGAATAGATTGACGCAGAGCATCGCGGATTGTCATGTTTTTCTCTCTGTGGAGGTGCATAAAATAACCAAAAGCTTGCCTATATGGGGGCAGCTTTGAGCCTTTAATATCATCTACTGTAGATCCGAGCAAATAGAATGGTCTTCTTGTATTCATCTGCAAAATAAGAAAACAAAATATTAATGTAGTGTTATGGTTTTGTAGAGCAGGGCTAAATCACTGTTTTGACTTTTTTAAATTACAAAAAAAAAAAAATTTGGTAGACAGTTAATTTGGTCTATTTTATAAATCTAACGTATTTTTCTCAATTATTATTCCTATTATTTTTTAATCTAAGAAACAAGGAATAAATATTTTTGTAGTAGAAATTTATATTTTGCTATTTTATTGGAAATAGAAACAGTGGCGTCACTAGGGTTGGTGTCACCCAGTGCGGTAACTCATGGTGTCACCCACCCCCCCATGGACCTCCTCCCGTACCAGACCATACAGAATCCTTAGTAATGTTTTTTGTACTAATGTTACTCGTAAATCGTAATTCCCGTATATCACTGAATGTAATGGCAATAGTAGTGACATAAACAACTAGCAAAATTAAAATTACTCCTTTAAATTACAATATCATACGCACAGCCTAAATGTATTTACATTTACATAGTTTCATGTGGTTAAAGTGAAAATTCGGTAAGAAAACAATAGAATTCGAAGTAAAAACGTTTAAGAACTACATCAAAATTATGTTTATTTTAACGTTAAACTTTACCGTTACATGAGATACATTAATGGATTAGGTTTGCTTAATCAATAACGGCCCAAATAATGTAGAAGTTGTAGACAAATGCATATGGAAATATACTCATAAATTTGAGGCTGCAACATCATAAAGACAGAGGCTGCAACAACTGAGCGGAAGCCTTTTTTTATTTTTCTCCTTCTTTTCCTTTAATTACTACTTCATTCTCAAAAAGTTATTGATATAGGTTCACAAATACTAATTACCACAATATTGTAGCTAAAACAACAGAAAATTTGACAAAATCAGCGACTATAAAAACACCAGCAGCAACGAAAATAAACAGCGCGTGCTTGTAGAGCGTGCAGACGAAACCACGTGATTCGAAGCGTCATTGTAATTGGGTAATAATGACAGCTCTGACCGGAGCGCATTAGAAGGTTCAAAAAGTAAATTAGCATAGAGTTTTAGCCTTGTAGGTATATTGATACATGTAAGCTGGGCTTACGAAAAATGTTTTTGTTGTTATAACTAACTACAGGGATATTTTTATAAAAAATAATAAATTTCTGCTCAAACACTGCACAAAACCCCCCGCACCCCTCTAGTGACGCCACTGATAGAAACACAGATCATGAAACACATGTCAGGTAAAATTTCCATTGAACTAAATTAAATTCTTTGTGACAAATAGTAACATTGTTTAAAACTTCATAATATGTGTATAAGAGCATAAATTCTAATTTTTTCATTAAATTCATTAAATTTTTTTCAAACACTAATAACAAAATCAGTATAAATAATTGTGAAAAATATAAATAACATAGTTTATTATCTGATAATAGCAAAAAAGAAGTATAGTGATACACAGTTACCAGAGCTGGGCACTTCCGCAAACCGCAAATTCCACAATTGCGGAAGTATGTTTTTCGTTTGCGGATTTGCGTTTGCAGCAAAGTCATCGCAAATTAGTGAATTTGCGTTGCGGAACTAAGACCGCAAACGCAAATCTTTCCGCAAATTCTCCCATGGGTCAGATATAATGAAGCCCAAAAGGGCCAGCCTGACCTCTGACAACTTCCAACGTCTCGTGTTCATGAAGGGGAACATGGACTTATTAAAACTGGATTTGGCTCAGTTACTGGAGGAGGACGACTGAACTTGTTGACAAAGCCAGAGGCGTACACTTGTAGAGGCTAGAGGGGTTGAGTTGTACAGTGAGTTCAAGTTGTGTACAGTCACAGTGTTAACTTAATTTAACTTGTGTAATGTAATGTGTGTACAGTTACAGTACAGTCTTCTCTAACGTGTCTAAGTCTCAAAATTTATGAAATTCAAATGATTAAATTTATTATTTAATTTATTTACTATTTACTTGCAGGAGGTGTTTTTGTTCAATATAATATATCAATATATGTAGTATTTTTATTTCTTCTACAATAGTGATTTATTGTAATAAATTATTTAGCCTTGTTTTTAATAAAAACAAAGCTAAAACATTAAACATTAAAAAGATATAAAAACTTTTTATACCTCTTTAATGTTTTGGATACTTTTTATAGTTAAAATTGCGATTGCGGAATTTGCGGTTTGCGGAAGTGTTTGCGGAAGTGCCCAGCACTGTAAAAATTGGAAATATGGTTTGCGTTTGCGGATTTGCGTTTGCGGCACCAAAAATGGCAAGCAGTTTGCGGATTTGCGGTTGCGGAAGGTAAGGTTTGAATTTGCGGATTTGCGATTGCGGAAGTGATTTTGAGTTTGCGGTGCCCAGCTCTGACAGTTACACACCTTTTACTTATGACAGCAGAACACTGAATGATGACAAATAAACAATTGCAACATAATCTGGAGCATTCTTGATGAAACATGTTTAAACAGGTTGATCTTGTCTTATCAAGCAATATTTTCAGCTACAAACTTGACAATTATCTCTAATATATTCATTTAATTGAATTCATCATAAATATGATGATTAATTAATTAAAAACATATGTTTAGTATACTTGACAACTGCTAGTAATTTCAAATATTAATTGCATAAATAATAGCTATATTTTATGAACTTTAATAAGCGGGGGCGACCTCTAAACATTGTTCAATCCAAAAAACATTTTATATGTGATGTTTTTTCAACCAATGGAACTGGTTGAGGGGGCGCAACCTAAAAAATTCAACACTTCGAAAATAAGAGACACCCTAATATATATATATATATATATATGTTTTTATACATATCTGTAGACTGAACACGGAAAAACACTGTATTTGTGTATATATATATATATATATATATATATATATATATATGTTTTTTATACATATCTGTAGACTGAACACGGAAAAACACTGTATTTGTGTGTATGTATATATATATATATAAAACTAATATTAGGGAATTTGATCTGTGCAAATGAGATTTTAGTTTATTAATAAGAAATACGGAAACAATTTCTATTCACTCTGATTGCAGGCAAAAAAAAAAACCAAAAAAAACAAATTCCAAATTTATTGTAAACGTTTTTAATAAATGTTCTTTGATAGAATATAATATTAAAGTTCATAAGAATGTTTTTTATATTCTTTCTTTTTATAGCTGTAGTTTGTACAAAGCTTGTTTTTAAACTATTTACTTATAGCGGTATACGGAATTAGTCGGGCGACAGGTTTCAGTTCGGAGTGAAGGATTTTGAAGGCGTTACGAGTTAGTCCTTCGATTTTAAAAGCTTTAACGAATAATCGTCTCGTCTCTTTTGACTCCGAAACTAAAATTCACTCCATTTACTTCCGATGACACCAACCACACTTCTTTTCCTGGTTCTTCCTTGAAAAACAAAAAAAAAAAAACCACTTTATATATATATCAATGGCGTGCATTCAGGGTAAGCTAGGTAAGCGCCGCCTACCCTAATAAAAATCTTATTAAAGATATTAAAGACAGTACCATATTTTTCAGAATAGTGTACAGTACATACCCATTAGCCAGTTATGAAGTTTATCATTAGCTACTATAATTACTATAATTATATCATATAATATGTACATATAGTGCGTGTGCTCGCACGCAATACCGCTTACCCACGGCATGCCACTGATATATATATATATATATATATATAAGAGAGAGAGAGAGAGAGAGAAGAGCGCAGTACTACAGATTTGAGGGAAATCCCAGAATACACGTGCCAAATTGTTGAAAAGAAATCAGACTTCTTGGAATGAACATCAAATCAGGGAAAAATACACTTTTTCCCAAATCTATCACGACAACTTTCCCTGAATACAAATTAGGAAAGAGCCTTTTAAAAGGTGTTGACCAATCTTGGAGTATGTTTTGATAAACAAAAAAAAAAATGGCTACATACACTTGGTAAGTCGATATATATATATATATAAGAGTGTTTCAAAAGTCCGGAATCATAGGACATAATGTTAACGTTCACACACACACACACACACACACACACACATATATATATATATATATATATATATATATATATATATTATTGTGACCATATATATATTATGACCATCACTTATCCGTGATCATGACACCAATTAATCGTGTTTGCATATATATATATATATATATATATATATATATATTAAACTAAAGATATTTACCTATATGAAATGACAATATTTATTTACTGAAACTGAAATTATTCGTCTGTGAAACTGCAACTAAAACAGACTAACTGCTGTAAACAAAGTAAAAAAAATGACAGTCACCACAACAACAACATAAGTTGAGAGTCACCTGTACGACAAGAAGTCGACAGTTCAACACAAGAAGCTTCGCACTAACTAAAAGTCGTCCCGGCGCTGATTTCATTTACCGGAACATTTATTCTGAATCCAGTTTTTTTATCTTTTTTTTTTTTCAGGGGAATTTTACGGAGGTCATTGGTTACTATTTATGTGTAAATAGTTACTGCTTAACTCCGACGCGCTTTATATATACATATACTCGTGTGTATATATATATATATATTATATATATATATATATATATATATATATAAAATATCAAATATTGGAACTGTTTTTATATATTTACTTGGGAATTAAATTGCGTTTATGAATTTCTATCGAAAGCGAAGGAAAATGTTGAAATCTTTGTAAATTGATGTCCAAATTCCGAAATGAATGACTCAAAGCATTAACTGCGATATTCAATTTAATTATGATCGTCATTATAAAAAAATAACATCGCAAAAAGTATCTTCGTAAAGATATGAAGTGGTTGGAGCAGTTTTTAAATCATTCTCACTTAAGGAAATGAAATTAATTATTATTATTATTATTAATATTATTATTATTATTATTATTATTATTATTATTATATACTAATATAGTTGCGTAATTTCGTTAATTAAATATATATAAATTTGTGTGTTTATCTGTCGAATTTCGTTGAACCAAATCTATTCCACGAATTCGCGCATAAACGCATAAACGCGCTAATTATCTGAAACATTCTTTACACACTTTTTTTTTACATTGGGAAGATCCCTTAAAATGATTCCACATTTCTTGGCTCGTAATCAGAAATTTTCGAGTAATTTTTGTAGGGATTTCCTTTAATCATGCGAGAAATAACACATATTTTTCGTTTTTATTTTAAATAAGGTTTGGTTTTTTGTGCCTCGTTATAAAAATGTATTTTGGCTCTGGTTTTGGAATGAATTTAAAGCAACATTGCTATTGAACAGTGATTGTTTAACTCACCTTCATATATATCTTATTCATATATGTAGGAAATCATGATAATGTCTGTCTGTCTGTCTGTTTGTCTGTCTGTCAGTCTGTATGTTCTATACACACCTAAATGGCTAGGGTAATCTGCACCAAATTTAGTATACACATTAAAGGAGAACCAGGGAAGGTTTTAATAACACACCCGCCTCTTCCAGTGTGTTTCGGGGAAGGGGGGTCTTCTCTATATATATATATATATATTATATATATATATATATATACTGTATATTTTTTTTCACGCGGTCATCCGTGATTCACTCGCCGTGAACCATGATTTACTAATTGCGACCATCACTTATCCGTGATCATGACACCAAGTTAATCGTGTTTGCATCCGCGGCTCGGCTCCCACCACAACGTACCTCAGTCAGTGTCTCTCCACGCTTTATATATCCATTTGTGGTTTCGCATATCTTCACGTCTTGTGGTGAGTACAACCTACTTAAGTGTATATTATACTGTAAGAGAATAATATTGTATGTGATGGCGCGCGAGATGGGAGACCAGTCAGTGGTGGCGGGCAGCAGCGGCTGCACCACCCACCCACAGACGGGATATACCGAGTTAACCGTGAAATCTGGTTATCTGCGATAATTGACCGTCCCTCAATCACGGATAACTGAGTGAGTTTTATATATACAGGGGGTTGACAAAAGTAAATAGACACCTTCGATCTTTCCATACATAGTTAATACATAATGGTCAATAAATAATAACAGATTTATTAAATGAATATATTTAGAACCGTGTTGTTTTCCCCTTTCCATTATATAAAGCTGACACACGTTCTGACATTCCACTGATGAGTTTTGCCATTTGTTTTTGAGGACACTCATCGTGATGTATCGTGGTGAAACTCTCTCTCTCTCTCTCTCTCTCTCTCTCTCTCTCTCTCTCTATATATATATATATATATATATATACACACACACATGGGGTGTTTCACAACCGGTCTGCCATACTTTAGGGGGTGATTTGGGGGTGATATCGAGTAAAAAAGTGAATACAACATAGGTGCTATTTCCAACCGTTGCGGAGCTACGGACGTTTTAAGATGTGCAAACAACAAATCCCTACTTGTGTGTAATTCGATAGATGGCAGCACTGGTGGTAGTTTCGGTTAACGAAGTTACCACTACTAATCCTCAGTTTTTTCTTTCAGTTGGTTCTGATCTGTGGTACGAGACACTGTGTTGTGCTAAGGTGAACAATCAAAATGAATCAACAGTTCATACCCGCTGAATACGCTGATATCTATTTCATTTATGGATTCTGTGATGGTAACAGCAGAGCGGCAGTTGAGGAACATCGAAGACGTTTTCCGAACCGCCGAATACCGAACAGGCAAGTGTTTAGTGACAGACATCAGAGATTAAGGGAAACAGGAACAATTGTTGCACGTAACCAAGAACATGTAGCACGACGCCCGTTGTTGTGGAGGAGCGCATACTGGGCCTAGTACAACGTAGCCCAACTACCAGTGTTCTAAGGATTTCTAGACGAATTGGTGAATCCGCATCGCGTGTATGGCGAACCATACACGATGAAGGTATTTTATTTTTATCATTTGCAACCGCTTCAACTGGATGATTACGATAAACGTGTTCAATTTTGCCAGTGGATGGTAATGCATCGCTCATTTCTTAATTGCATACCGTTTAGTGATGAAGCACAATTCATTTGGGATGGAATTAACAATAGACGAAATTCCCACTTGTGGTCCGCCGATAATCCCCACAGTATTGTTGAAGGAAACTTTCAACATCGATTCTCAGTGAATGTTTGGTGCGATGTAATTGGAGATCAGCTGACTGGACCGTTCGTTTTGGAAAAACGATTAACTGCTGATATTTATCTGAACTTCCTGACGAACGAATTGTCGCTTTTGATGGAGGACGTGCCCTTGGAGACAAGGAGCAGGATGTTCTTTCGGCACGATGGGGCGCCATGCCATTTTGGTCGTCATGTTACAGATTACTTGAATAAGCGGTACGGGAATCGTTGGATTGGTCGTGCTGGTCCAATATTGTGGCCCCCGAGATTTCAGGACCTAACGTCGTTAGATTTCTTTTTATGGGGTCTTATGAAAGAGATGGTCTACAAGACCAAAGTACAAACGAGAGAGGCACTCTTGCGTCGGATTATGGATGCCGCTGCTTACATACGAGAACACCCCGAAATGATTGAATGGGCAGTGGACTCTTGTTTGGAACGAGCAAGGCTGTGCATTGAAAACTGAGGCGGACATTTTGAACATTTATAAGGTGTATCTCATAAAATATAACAATAAATACATCAGATTAATACTCGTTTATTTTTTCCGTGCACCTTAAAACGTTCGTAGCTCCGCAACGGTTGGAAATAGTACCGATGTTGTATTAACTTTTTTACTCGATATCACCATCCTCCAAATCCTCCCCTAAATCCCCCCCCCCAAAGTATGGCAGACCAGTTGTGAAACACCCTCTATATATATATATATATATATATATATATATATATATATATATATATATACACACACACTTGAATCTCAGCTGCGCCCTGGAGACTGGGAGAGGCATGTGTGTTGTTAAAACTTTACCTGGTTCTCCCTTAATGTGTATACTAAATTTAGTGCAGATTACCTTAACTGTTTAAGCGTGTTTAAACGAACGTACATAGAACAGACATACAGATTATAATCATCATCCACTACATAAATAAATAAGACATATATACCCTGAAATGGGCGTACGTGGGCAGAATGGCGTTCTGCATAGAATATGAAACGTTTCATATCATTTTCCCTTAAGTTGTAATTAGGACTCTTGAACGTTGATTATTATGATTATACCCTACGAGTATATATATATATATACACACACAATGATACATACATGATACATACACAATGATACAAAATCCAAAACCTACAGACTATACAATGGAGTCCCCCAAGAGGCCATCCTATCCCCTACCCTCTTCAACCTCTTCATGCACGACCTACCACAGCCAGATTCCCCTCATGTCAAAGTAACTTCCTATGCAGACGACCTCTCCATTACATCACAGCACCCAAACCGAAACACAGCCACCTCTCTCCTGCAACAATACTTTACCAAACTGGAACACTGGCTCACCAAAAACAGGAATGCAGCTTCCCCACAAAAATCAACCATCACACTTTTCACTCCAGACCGTCACGAATCCCAGATACATCCCAGAGTTACCCTCCAGAGACAACCCCTCCCACATAACAAAACTCCATCCATCCTTGGCATCACCCTGGACACTCACATGACGTTCTCCCCCCACATCTCAAACATCTGCAACAAAGCCACCAAGAAGCTCAATGCCCTTAGATCCCTTACCGCCTCCACATTTGGACAACAAAAAGAAACACTCGGCATACTCTATAAACAATTCATACGTTCAACTCTAAATTACGCCTCCCCAGCATGGTTCTCACCCATTTCAGCCACTAATTTAAACAATTTAAAAACCACCCAAAATAAGGCCTTTCGAGTTATAACGGGCTGCTTCCAGACAACACCCATCCCCCATCTACACTCTGAAACTAAAATTCTCCCCATCAAATACCATCTAAATATGATAGGTACTCAATTCTACAGCAGAGCCATGTCACCAGACTACCCTTGCCACCATATCACCATACAAAACCCCCCACCTAGAAACAAAAAACGCTCACCCTCGGTACACTACTCACAGCAACTTAATGACATTCCCCCACCGCCTCAAAACTCCAATTCCATTAAACACATATACTCCCAAATAACACTCCAAGCCCTGGCAAACCAAGCACCCAACACTCTACTCCAAGCCACTCCCCCTGACATCCATCATAATGAAACAACCCTCCCGAGGAAATCAAGAGTCTCACTCGCCAGACTCCGCTCCGGTCACCACCCGACCCTACAAACTTATATACACCGGATTCAAAGTTCCCCAACCCCAACCTGCCAAAGATGCCTCCTCCACACAACTCAGACAAAATTTTAATTTGTCCTCACTTAGAGACCTATGGACCCCCCCCGTGGAGGCTGCGAGATACCTGAGTGCCGCTGGTTTCTCATGAAGAGTATCAGGGGCTACAAAGTAAGAGAGTAAGTAAGTATATATATGTAGCGGATACGACAAGAAATAGACCAACAAATCGACAGACATACTTTCTTTCCACGCTACCATAAAACAGTTTGGAACACACGTGGGCTAACAAACAATGGAAAGTCTGTTCCTTCTCAAGGCGCGAAAGTAAGTCTTTATCAACCCAAGGACGCGTTCACCAAGGCGTCTTTATAATTGGCGTATAAAAGAAAGCATCCACGCCCACTCACTCTCACTCCGACGCTTCCATTCCGTTCGACTACTCTGTATGTTGTCATCCCTCATCAGTAGTAACTGGCTCAAGACCAAGGCTCACTTCAACACCACATTCAAGAAACGAAGCATCATTGGAAGTGACCCACCAATACTGCCGCAGGAAGCCCCAACGGCATCAGGAATTCCCCTTGGTCTCTTCATTACCGCATAAACCGGTTATCAAGCATCTTCGAGAGCACCGGCAAAGTTTGCAACACTACGAGAAGCATCCGCAAGGGACACATTGCGTGACTCGACGGCGAAAGCTACAAGCCCAAATCACTCCACATCTGGTCAGCTTTTACCGCTTTACGAAGAACTATCGTCTACGAGACTCCATTAGGCCCATCATACCGTGACCTACGGAACAAACTTCCAAGAGTCAACCACAACCGGGCCTACATTCTCCTTCGCAAAAGGCCTAATTCGTCTACGAGACTCCATTAGGCCCATCATACCTCGACCTACGGAACGAACTTCCAAGAGTCAACCACAACCGGGCCTACATTCTCCTTCGCAAAAGGCCTAATTCACGACCCGACCAACGCGCGAGCGACCAGTTTCCAGAGGACGACCGACTACACCACGACGACCCTCACGGTATTTCCTTTTCAACAATCCTTCCACGACGTCAAAACGGCCGGGTAAGCTAACTACTTCATATTCTAAGTGCTCTTGAAGCCTACATTAGCCTACCGCCGAACAGCAGGCTACTCTCCCAAAGTGAGTAATTAAACATTCCCATTGACTCCCGTTAATAACGCAGTAGACCACTTTTCTCTACTGCAGGCCTAATTCATATACCGTGTATATTCCCTCAACTATCATTAGGCCGAACGGTAGGCCTGTCATCCAATTCAAGTGTCATTTTATACCGTTATTCCGCGTATCATCCGTTATTCTGTTCAATTCACATTTACGTGTTAACTAAACATTCTCTTGACGTAATCACTTGACATCACATAATGTTCTTGTATATAAATGATATTTGTGCAAGCATTACAATCCATTATAATTAGGCCGCATCAATTATTCTATGTGCATCCATACAATCATTTAGCCTACTTAATCAGTGTCGTGTTTTCCATTCAATGTACCGAACGCACGTGCATTCTTTATAGCAATTATTAGGCCTATTCAATGTTCTATGTTGCATGCCATTACATACCATCGATGGGTACTGTACATTACGTATTACCTCAATTAAGCTATTAACATTTCATTTTATTACCTAGGTCTATGCCATAAGCATAACATAAACTACCAATTAATTACTGTCAATTCTTTGTTATACCACCGTGAATAAGTAACGGTTTCATTGTACAAAATAAAGTACCGAGGCTTATTCTATTTAGAGTACCAAAACGTACGCGTTCACGTTGTCATTAATAGGCCTCTTTCACAGATCATTTATGCATATTCTGTAGTTTCCCTAATCGGTGTATTACATAACCTATTTGTTATATTATTACGTGCATGCATTATTTTTGTATTCACCATCTCATATTTCAGGTTGTGTCCCATTTTGTATAACATTAAGCCTCACATAAACGAGCGCATTTCAAAGGTGTCCCATTTTGTATACCATTAAGCCTCACATAAACGAGAGCATTTCAAAGGTCATTATCGAATTGTTAAGCTTTCTAGTCAGTCTTACCATTGTATTTTCACTGTGAAAATTAATATAAATATTTTCTTAATTAAACTACACAAAACATAAGGTGTCTTTTATAACCTTAACTTAATTTGCTTTGGGCGTAAACCAAAGCTGGTGACCTCGCTGCCATTTCGGTCACTTCCAATAGTATGGTGGATCTACTCAAATAGCCTTTCATTAATAAGCAATCAGTTATTGCCTTAATCAATCCTTGCTTACAATTAAATCATTATCACCTTAAACGGCTAAAACTAGGTCCACTATATATATATATATATATATATATATATATTCCTCTCAACCTGTCAGTGGTTCGAATGGAGGTCAGCTGGTGGCCCCACCTCGAGACCTGACCTGATGTAAGAGAATTGTTTTCTTGATTTATCCATTTCACATAGCTTGGTACACCTGGCTCATTTGGGATTATCCTGAGCCAGGTGTCTAGTTTTCTTTTGAAGATGCCCACATGCACACCATTTGTATTTCCAATTTCCTTTGGTAATGGTTAAGTAGTCGTGGCCTATTGACAATAAAAGTATTTTCCTTCAGAGTTGAGGATGTCCCTTGTCTGACCTTTAGTTTGGGAACACTACATACACATTCTATCTTTCCTATTTTCCAGTGTTGTTTGAATTTTTATTGGGTTCAGTTTGAGGTTAAGTACTAGTTTCTCTATTATTTTCTACGTGTATATCATGGTGTACCACTCTCTTCTTTTCAGAGAATATAGATTTAATGTACGTAGTCTTTCTCAGTAATGTAGTTCTTTACATCCACTGGCCTTGTCCGTGAAATTTCTTTGAATTTTTTCCAGCTTACTCGTATCTTCTTTTTTACTTGGGAACTCCAAGACTGAGAAG
Organism: Bathynomus jamesi; assembly: GCA_023014485.1. NCBI lineage: Eukaryota > Metazoa > Arthropoda > Malacostraca > Isopoda > Cirolanidae > Bathynomus > Bathynomus jamesi. Next base: position 20,186 of record JAJOZX010009156.1, on the reverse strand, counting down.
TATTCCCCTTTTAGTATGATCAATGTTTTCAGCAAAGAAATCATTACTTTCTTGTTCCTTCTTTTAAAGGTTCACAGTAACTGTTTCGAAATTATTTTTGCTTTCTTTATCGCTTTCTTTTTTCTGTGTCTGATTTCGCATCGTCGATCATTGCAACTCCTTTTTATCTTTTGCTTTCACGATTCTCTGAATTTTCTGTCTATTTGGGGCATAATTTGGAATACTGGAAAACAGTATTCTAATTGGTTTTGCTCAAGTTATTATTATTATTATTATTATTATTCCGTAATGGCTTCAGGCTTCCCCTTTCATCGGATTTTCATGAAACTTTGTAGGAATGTTATCGCTATATTTGGCTCTAGAATAAATCCAAACCAGCGGATTCCCTTCTTTTTTGACAAGTGAACTCGGAGAAAAAATTCATTCGCGGAACTTTAAGAAATATGCTTAAAATATGCTCATAACACATGGTTATTCTATTATTTCAAATTATTATTATTATTATTATTATTATTATTAAAGGTTCGCTTTTCAATGGATCATGGTAAAGCTTTGTAGGAAATGTTTAGGAAAAGTATTCAGTTCATTTCGGTCAAATTTCATAATTTATGACCACAGAGCATCCCTTCAAACTGCGAAAAAAAAAAAAAAGGACGGTAAAAACTGCCAAATCTAAAAAGATTTTAGGTGCACCACTCTAAAAGCTGTCCCTTGTATGTACCTTAGATCCAATCGGAATAAAAGGACTAAACATACCCTGTAAAATATAGAGTACTTCAAGGGTACATAGTATATAGTAGGGTATACAGTAGGTCAATAGTATATAAAGAATAGCTGAAACGGTTATCTTGTTGGCAAACGGTGTCCTCTGGAGCTAAATGAAAAATACAAAGAGTTCACTTTCAGGGATTAAAGAAAACCTTTCAGTGTACTCTCACTGTACCTTCGGTACTTTATACCCAAAGTACGTTTATTACTTTTTCCGCTCGGAACTAAGGTAGGCCCTAAGTACAGCGGACAACTTTTAGAGTGGTGTTCCTGGAGGGGCGATCGAAGGGCTCCCGTCTAATTCTCTATTTGGTTTTAGTTCCTCATTTTTTTTTTCCATATTTCAAAAGCTGAAATTTGTCGGTGTTAAATTTCGTATTGTTTTTTTCTGACCTTCTCTCTATTCTGTTTGTATCCGTTAAGGCTTCCACATCTGCGTTTCTAATTTTTCTGCTGATTTATATATATATATATATATATATATATATATATATATATATATATATATATATAGACAGAGAGAGAGAGAGAGAGAGAGAGAGAGGGAGAGAGGAGAGAGAGAGAGAGAGAGAGAGAGAGAATTACAAGTAGTTACAAGGACAAGAGGAAGCCTCAAAGACCTTTTGGTCCACTCGGGGAAGTTCCTGTTATTAAACTGGTTCATTTTTAAACTATTCTAGCAGTAGTAGAAAACTGGCTAAGAAAGCATAAGGCTCTCCCCCCACCCTTTGACTCTCCATGTCTAAACCCATGTACGCGCGAAGCCATCAAGCCGGCAACGTGATTTGCCAGCTTTGCTTCTACAGGAAAGGGGTGGAAACAGGAATTAAGAACAGAAATCAGATTTTCCACACCATGCCCTCACCCGTCACGTGCATCCAGCTACCTAAGAGAAAGAAGCGAAAAAGAAATCTTGACGGCAGAAACGCATCTCTACCTCACCCAGTTCATGTCATGCATTTTTTAGTATTTTTTGTTCTTTATGAAATTATGTGTTTCTACAAAATATTTTCAAATCTATTTTTAGACATATTAACATAACATATGTGAACGTGTTTCCTGGAACTGGATGTCTGTCATGTGTGTGTCTGCTAACTCTTTGAATGTCGCCGAGTTTCAACTCGGGTCTCCCTCTGCGAAAGATGTTTATGCGACAAGTGATATATTGGGTCGTTCATACTTCGCGGTGTTGTGCACCACGAGAATAGGGAAAATCCCTTTCCGGCAAGGAATATCAGTGGGAGGTTCCTGTATCTATCTCCGTGTACTTGTCCCTCATGGAGAATGAAAGTATTTCGTGAGTGATTACCCGTTGTTGCTACGGCGAATTCATGAGGCAAGTGATAAAAAAAATGAGTTGCTCGATGGTGGATCATGTATAATGGGGCACAATCAACCAGAAACGTCTTTCTAAAGTGTGTGAAGAATTAAGTGTAGGATGAAGTGTTTAAACAAACTCCCGCAGGATTACGTTATAATACGTTATAATACGTTATAATACGTTATATGTGAAGACAGTCTTAAACCTGAGTGTATTCAGAACTTTATCCAGACTATTTTTAAACATGTTTACACTTTGGCTTGAAACAACCTCCGAGAGACGTTGGTTCCAGATATTAATTATTTTATAGGAGAAGAAATTACTGCGGATGAAAGTAATAAATATTTTAAGTTCCAATTTAAAACCATGTTGAAAACTTTAATAAGCTAACCTCGCAACTTCCCTGGTCTCTAAGGTAAACGGATTTAAGCTTTCTTATCTTCGTTGATAGTTTTGCAGTCTCATTGAAGGGATCAATTTTGAAGGGATCAATTTTGTGGCCCTTGATTTTACTTTTCCAATCTTTCTAGATCCTTTCTAAGAGACAGAGACCAAAACTAGACACAATACTCGAGTTGCAATCTAACTACTAAAACGTAAAGAGACATTGCAATCTCCTTATTTTTAAACTGGAACTGTCTTTCAACATAACTTAGTATTTTTAAGGCCTTCTTTTCAACTTCTGCACAATGCTTCGACGGTTTGAGATCATTACTAATATAAACTCCTAAGTCTATTCTTAGGATTATTATTATTATTATTATTATTATTATTATTATTATTATCATCTTGATTTTGGCTCTCTTCTTCTTCTTGTATGGGGGCGGGGGACGCTTTTGCGGGCATTTGCCCTTGGCCCCTCCTTCCTGCCTAAAAAAATTATTCTTATTATATTAGAAACATTATTATTACAGTTTCATATCTGTGGGGACGCAACTTAAAACTTTTATGAATAGTAAAATGCATTATCAACAGTAGTATTTCGACTATTAAATATAGTTCATTAAATACAACTAGACTAATAAATATAATTAAATAATATTAATGGGGTACATTAATATTATTAATATTATTATTATCTGCGTATATATCTGCATAAATATCTACCCTTATTATTATTATTATTATTATTATTATTATTATTATTTCAGCCCTATTATTATTAACCACAATCAGTCTCAGTCAAGTTTCTACACAAGAGGAAGAACAAGAGAAAACCTCATAGACCTTTCGGTCCACTCGAGAGAGAGAGAGAGAGAGAGAGAGAGAGAGAGAGAGAGAGAGAGTGTCTAAAACATCAGTAAATCTAATTTGATTTTACTTTTTAATTTTTTTCTTCTTCTTCAGATTTCCATTTTAGTTTTCAAAAAAATTTGTTAATTTTTTTTTCACTGTTAAATTGTTGTCAAAAGTCTGAACCCGTTTTAGTGTTCTTATTCTAGAAATTAAAAATGTTAACAAACTTTTATTTGTTTAGACTTTAGAAGGAAGTATAAAAATGGTTTACTTTTTATCTCTTGAATTCAAGCGTGGAAAATTCCTTTTAAAATATTCAAGTAGTTCTGAGCTTTTCCCAAATAATTTTCGAAGAAAATTTACACAAAGAAAAGTACTCATATTTTGAAACCTAAATGTCGTCATATTATCATTATTATTATTATTATTATTTTTATTATTATTATTATTATTATATATATATATATCCACTATAAAAAATTGGGTCGTTATTTTATGACACCCGAGCAAAATAATACAGAAGTGTTACAGAAGTTACAGCTACGAAAGACCTTTGGATCCACTCTAGGTTAACCAAAGAAGGAAGTAAAGTAGGAAGGAAAAATTAAGAAGTGAAGAGTTATAGGAAATTCCAAGTACAACTCTCACACCATGCATACACATAACCTCGTGTACCCAAACACACATGGAAATTTGAGGTTGTAAGAAGAAGAAGACGAAAAAGGATATCGCCAAATACTAAACTACGCAATTTAATCTACACCATACGTTTTTTGAAGTTTTTTTTTAAAATTTATTAAGTAAAAGAAGCATCGTTTCATCGAAGCTTCATTTACTCGTCTCTTCGTATTTACAATCTCCCTTCTCAGCCCAAATAAAACTATTCATCAGAAATGGATTTGAGAAAAATATCTACCTAATCTATTCTTAACCACGTTAACTAATGTACTACTTACGACCTGCGGCGGAAAACTATTTAAAAAATTAACGATATTATAAGAAAAGTTTTGCGCTATCGCGCTATTAAACCTTCAACCTTTAAATTTAAATCCAGTATTCCTGTTTACGCTCTTATTATTATCTAACTTGAAAAGGTGCTCGAAATTTACATTATCAAATCCATTTAATATCTTAAAAACTTCAATAAGTTGACTTCTCCTCCTTCTCTTTTCTAATGAATACAAATAAAGTTCTGCTAATCTTTGGTCGTAGATTTTATTACGAAGAAGGTTAGGTATAATCTTGGTCGCTCTTTGAATTTTTTCCGAGTGAAACTAGACTAAATTGTGTGGAAGGATGAACAGCTGGGTCCCGCTGCACGCCGCCTGCAGTCACCGGGTCTCAATCCCAGGGCTGATGGACTCGTAGTCAGCGACGCTGACCACTACACCACCGAGGCACAGCGCATATATTATAGCCTATATATTTGTGTCTATTGTTCACTTTGGTATTCATTATTTATGCGTTTCTATATCTCTCTTCATATACGGAAACCAAAACCGTACTGCATACTTTAAATGTGGTCGAGTTAAGAATGATAAAAGTTAATAATAGTGAACAATTTTTTTGTTTTATTTAAGAAAAAATAAAATGAATAATAAATTCCAAATAGCCTTTTGTGCCATGAATAAGTGGTTTTGGTAAATAGAAACTATAAGTAAATCTATAAATAATAGTTAAACATAGGACTAGTTGCCGTAGCGACTAGCGAATAGTCATAAGGCTTTCACTTCGCTTAAGCGTGGTGGAGGGATATGCGTTCCAAGTGGCAAGCTTACGAGGCCTGAGCTACTGTAGTTAATTGTTATTATGGAAGGTGTCAGTATGTCGCTTGAAAATGTGACAAATTTTATAGATGCCATTTTATGGGAGAAAAAAGAGAATTTTCCTAACCTAACCTAACCTAACCTACAAAAAAATTTTACATGCGAGTGTATGCTCTATTAAAAGTCTATTAATCAATTTATTTTTTAAAATAAAACAAAAAATTGTCCACTATTGTTAACTCTAGCCCAAAGGACTTATGTAATGGTAATATGATGTCTTTAGATTTGTATTCGAAGTTTCGGGATATAAAACCCAACTGCTTTGAAAATCCAACGAATTGCTTTGAAAACTTTAAGTCATTCTTAACTATATACCTAAATCTTTCTCCTCCGTTGCTGAACTAAAGTCTTTATCTGCCATACAATAATTAAACTCACTATTTCAACAGCCGATGTGCATTATTTTGCATTTGTCGACAGTGAATTTCATCTGCCATTTGACCAATCAACGAATTTATTAAGATCACTTTGCAACGTCTCTCTATCGAGTCTACTATACGCTTTACAGTTGTTTCGTGTCGAATTTCGAAATTTTACTAATCAAATTAATATTGAGATAATTTACGTAAACAATGAACAAGATTGGCCTCAACATAGACTTCTGAGGGAACCCGATAGTTACACACGTATATTCCGACTCGGATTCATTTATCACAATTTTCTGTTTTCTGTCTTTTAACCAATTTTCAATCCATTTTAATGTGGTATCCCCTAATACGCGCGCCTAAAATTTTTTGAGTAATCATTTATACGAAATCATGTTAATAATAGTTAATTGTACTATAAAATGTTCATTTTTACTAATCAGTCGAGTAGAACTTTTTGTGCTAGAGTTGGGTAGTTTTATTTTTATTAAAAATGAGTTAAATTCAAATAAACATTTGTTATTTGTACTACGAAGAAACGTAAATTTTTAATGCATATCAGTAGTAAATTATGTGTGTTCATTCTTATTAAACGAATAGGTAAAAAATTTGTCAGAAAGGATGGCCAGTTTCATTTCACGCAAAAACTGGATAAAATTAATTGTAAATAATGTTTTCATTTACAAAAATAATGGTTAAAGTTTCAGTTTATTTCTGATTAATTATCTGCTTATTATACAGAGGCTACTCACAAGTTTACTTTAGTTAAAGAAAATTTTTATTTAAATTTATTTGCTGAAAATCACATAATATTTTAATTAACTTGCGGAAGAAAAGCAATTTTGGAATAAAAAGTTAATTTATTTAAAAAGATTTTTAATGAAAATATGCATTTCTCTATTCTAAGAAAACAATATTTGTAAAACAAAAATTGCGCATTATTTTGATAGGAAAACTATTTTTTTTTATTTGTACAGGGTGTTCACAATATCTTGTCACCCCAGTAAAATACAAACTGATTTTCGTTTTTCTTTCAGACCCATTTGAAATGCGTGATAGTAGCAACTATATATACGATTGAACAACGCATATTGGCTAGTACCTGGGTGCTGGGTCCATTAGCGACCACATGATGGCAAAACCATTGAAAATATTTGTGCAGCAGACTTCCAGTACCGATTCAATCGTGCAGCTCCTTTTTGGAGGAGTTGCACGATTCATTCGGTACATTGCGTCAATCATTAACCCTAGAAGGTCAGGTGTGGGACCGCACACATAGCGATTAGTGTCGGGTTTACGTAACCCTATAATGAAAATTACATTTATGGGTTGAATTCAGTGGCGTGCCTAGGGGGGTTTCCTGGTTGCCCGGAAACACCCCCTAAGATCCTTAATTAATTATTATTATTATTATTAGACTATTATTATTATTATTATTATTATTATTATTATTATCCAGGTTGCCTGCTTCAGGTCAACACCCAGTTGGAGTGTTCAGGTCATATTATGTCAGGCCTACACAATTAAATGTTTTCGAAAACCATGGACGTCACGAAGGTTCAATTATGGAAACACCCCTTTCTAAAATCCTGGACACACCCCTAAAATTAAACAATTTATTGTTACTGAACAATAATCAAAATTAATTTTCGTATGATTAAGGATATCATTTCCAGAAAAACAAATGTACTCGTCTCGTTAAAGGCCACGCTAGATTTCTATTGTTGATGATATTTCAGGGAAAGTCGTTGGAATTTGTAAAAGGGTATAAAAATGTATATATTTACTTCTATATGTATAACGGGCAAATCTGAATCTATGGTAGTTGAGTTACGTAAAAAAATCCATTATAAAAATAAAAGTTTTGAAACTTAAGTTAGATTTCATATCGTAAATTTGAACATGACTATCAAAGTAAACATAATTTAAGTTTAATTTTAAACATTTTTTTGTTTTGTTGAAAGTAAACAAATACCTTTCCAAGTGGACTAAATTAAAGTTTTAAGCAATTATTATTATTATTATAATATATATATATATATATATATATATATATATATATATATACATACAATGTTTTGTTGAAACCAAGAAAAAATATTTTACTAAAACAAAGCAAAAAATCTCTGTGGGCAAATAGTTCAAATTATAACTAAGTTTTTATAATTTTTTAATTTTAAAGTAAATATAATTGAAATTAAGTTAAATAAATTATTTTCCTAAAATATTCCATAAATTTTATCTAATTTAATTTGTAATTACGGTAGTATTAATAGTATTGATTTTAATTAAGAGAACGGATAATTCTAAACATCACTTTTGATGTTTATAAAAAATATTTTACGAATTCTGAACAATAATTATCATAAATGTTTGCAAAAGGTCTCGTGTATTAACTTAAAAAATTGTGTTTAAAGCCTAGGTTTTAAAAGTCATTTTAATGTAAGAGGATAAATGCTTATATTGAGTAAGTTTTACGATGTTTTTCAAATGTCATCATTCTTTCTTATTGAGTTACAGTAGTGTCGGCTGGGTGTTGTTTGGGTTATTTTTATCTCAAATTCAACAAAACTTTAAGACCTATTTTATCTTTATTCAACAACACTGCAATGAAGAGAAACCTTAAATATCAAATCTGTCAAATAAAGTCACAACTTCGAATGGCATAATGAAAACACTTCGTACATTCGGGAGGGATATCATCGGGGGTTATACGTCGTGGCCACATCGCAACACCGCTTGCAGTAAGGTCAGCAAAGTTAAGAGATGTTGGATCTGTTCAGTCATTCGAATTCAGATGATGTAGCAACTCGTAAATGGTTCGGATCCCGGTAAAGCTGCGCGTAATCTCCGTCCGTCACACGACGGTTCGAATCCAGTTGGGGTATAAAAATTTACAAGTTAGTTCTGGATATATAATGTACGTATAGTGAGTGTATTTTATGTATAGTTAAGATAGAAGTTTAATGAAAAATTCTGATAAAGACTGTATATAAAACTAATGTTTCAGAAATGAAATATTGTAAATTGGTATTAGGGAGAAAATTAGTAACATATATAAAGGAAAAGTGTAGATAAACACTTCTGTTTCTAAATACAATTAATAGATGTAATAATAATAATAATAATGAGTGAAGAGGGTCTGAGCCCAACGAATGAGGACCATTGCCCTAACTCTTGTATTATTATTACCAGTATCATCTGAATTCGAACCCCCGACCTCAGTGTGTTCACCTCGCTTATAGGGAAAGGGCGTTACCCTCTGAGCTACGGACGCTGGCAAAGTCGAATGGTACTGTGCGCATATTTTCATATCTGTGAAGACGCAACTTAAAACTTTTATGAAGAGTAAAATGCATTATCAACAATCGTATTTCGACTATTAAATATAATTCATTAAATACAACTAGACCAGTGGTTCTCAACCTGTTTTGTATGGTTACCCAAAAACAATTCTAACTCAGCCCTATTATCCCAATCATTAGATATTATTATTTTATAACTTCTGGATTATCACAATATTAGTTTTTATAATTTCTGGATCGCGTGTCATTACCCCACAAAGTAATTGTCATTACCCCAGTTGGGTAATTTACCCATCGGTTGAGAATTAATGAACTGACTAATAAATATAATTAAATAATATTAATGGAGTACGTCATAATAAATCAAAAGCTACGTAGTTTCTACCACACGCAAAGGCAATATCTGCTTAGCATAACTGAAGCTAATTAGGTTTCAGATCAATAGTAACCCAAAAGATACATAAATTTTACCGCTTTTGTTTAACAGAAACAGGATATTCACGCAGATAATAATAATAATAATAATAATAATAAGGCTAAAAACGGAAAAGTTGAAAAGTTTTTAACATTAAAGTAAAATAATATACACGGTGAACCAAAAGTAGGTGGACAGTAGGTTGAATACGGTTTGTTATATTATATTATAACTATGGTGTTCATTATAACTATGGTGTTTGTGTTATATTATATTAAATATTATAACTAAATTTATTTAAATTTTATTTTGTATTATAGTATACAAAAAAATTAAATATGTATTCTCAAAATAAACGTTATCATTTACTGTCCACCTACATTTGGTTCACCCTATATATTTGTGGTTACTGAGCAGGAACTGATTCGAAGGCGTATATACAACGAGAGCCACCATTCCTGTTGGTTGAACTAGTTATCTCTGAACCTCCGTTCAATGAACTAAATGTAAGTGTCAAATGACATGAATGGCAAAGGTGAATCAATCTAGAAAACTGTCTCAAACGAGACCTAAGAAAAAATACAATAAAATAATAATGACTAATCACACTAAGGACTCGTTTACACAAAAACGCAAACGTACACAAACATTAAAACTTCTGAAAGATGAAGTAGGAAACAAATGGATTTAAAACCTGCTTTTCCTACCATGAAAAGAAGAAGTTATACGTGTACATGCGTATATAATCGAGGAAGATGTAAGCACAAAATGCGCACATAAGAATGTATTCAACGCTGAGATAAATATGGAAGGACATTTCGACTCGGACGAACACGCGCAAGAATTTCATCTAACGCAGAACTGGACTAAAAAAAGGAAAATAAATAATAAAATACAAAAGAAAATAAAATAGGAAATTATCTTAAACTTATTTTGGACTGAAAAGGGTC